>CM064552.1:43314051-43324168 GCA_032716605.1 Paralithodes platypus | reverse complement strand
CGGAAGCGCCATGAATAAGGAAAGACGTAGCTCCGTGCCGCCCTTACGTAATGTGACTTCCCGTTTTCTAATGGCGAGCTTGCACGGGAGGACACTTTTTTTTTATTTATTTATTTATTTTTGTTTGTTTGTATTAATTAATGTTTGTTTTATTATTTGTTTATTATTTTTGTATTATGTTATTTATTTATTTTTTTTTAATTTGTTTTTTTTATTAATGATATATTCATTTTTTTTTTTTTTTTTTTTTTAATCCAACTCATTTTTGACCACTTGTACAGTCGGTGTCAGGGGTTTCTCGACCGGTTTGGGCTTGCACAATTGTGATACAATGGCTCGCCAGGAAAACATCGACACCTAAATGACACGAACCATCTTAACATTGACATCAAAATGGGGCAAGAAGTCTTAAAATCGCCAAACCAATGAGCCGAACGTCATAAAATCGGAAATCTAATGGGGCTAAACATGAGAAAGAAGAGGGACCAGAAAAACGACCCATCTCCCCTCTATATTTTAACTTTGCCATCGAGAATCCCATTCAGTACCGGTGACGTCCTTTTCATTATATTCTGGCAACTATTAGACGATTTTATTCAGGTTTGGGAGGACGTCTACCAGTTCAAAGTACAACAAATTATCTCCGTCCATCCTTTTAGCTATCATATATCCTTCCTAAGCTTCACAAAATCGTCTAGATGTAGCTGAAATATAGTACAATAGAGGTCACCGGTACAGAACGGGTTAAGACACAATTTAGTATTTGTTTTTTTGTCTTTGTTTTATTGTTATTTTTATCTCATATCGAGCAAAAACTAAGACACTGAGCGTTGATTTATGAAAAAAAAAAAAAAAAAAAAATATATATATATATATATATATATATATATATATATATATATATATATATATATATATATATATATATATATATCAACTACTTCATAAAACAAAATTAAAGTATATATTTTGTTCGTCAACGCGACAAGATGACCGTGATAAGATTTAGGAATATAGCCTTAACCCTTTCTGTAGTGGCGACGCCTTTTTTAATTTGTTCTAGCTGTATTGTGAAGGTTTTGTGCAGCTTGAGAAGGATCTGTGGTAGTACAAAGGGTTAAGGGGAGTTTTTAGTGTTTCCTAGACTTCCATCAAGCTTGAAATTACACCCCCATGATCCCTTTTCAAGATAAATTTGTAAATTTTTCGGTAGAAAAATTTCCCGGCCGAAGGCCGGTTCCTCTTAAATTACAGGCTCGCTATCGCTCGCCAGGAAAAAAATAGACACCTAAATGGGACGAAAGGTCTTAAAAGTGATATAAATGGGGTGAAAGTTCTTAAAATCGCCAAACTAATGGGGCGAACGTCTTAAAATCTCAAAAGCAATGGGGCTAAACATGAGGGAGAGAGGGGCAAAGACAAAAATCCCTCAAGTGGAAATCTCCCCTTAAGTTAGATAGTGCGTAGCTCGGACGCCCTTACTAAACTGAATAAAATCTTTTAATAGTAGCCAGAGTGCAGTTATAAAGGCGGCATCGGTACTGAAAGGGTTAAGCTGGTATCACACGGTCGCCTTTTAGCCTCAACTTTTACCGGCAATTCTGGTAATACAGCTTGGGGGGTTAAGGGGGGTCACCTGCTTTGTTGTTTATCTTTCTCTCCTCTCGTTGGCTTGTATCCATTTGGCCCCATTCAGCCAACTGTTTTAAGACGTTTATCACCATCCAGGTGTCGATTTCTTCATGGCGAGCGATAGCGACCCAGCATTGTATGGAGAAATCCGGCTTCGCCGGAGACATTTTTCTATCGAAAAATGTACAAATTTAGCTTGCTGTCAATATATATGCTGGCTCGCTACCGCTCGCCAGGAAAATATTGACACCTGGTTGGGGGTAAATGTCTTAAAACAGTAGGCTGAATGGGGCCGAATGGATACAAGCCAAAGAGAGAGGGACAGAAAGAGATAAAAAGCGACCCATCCCCCCCTTAAAGCGGTAAGTTGAGTGTAGTAAAGCTTAGGATTATAGCTTTCTATTGCATGTCGGTGGCGTGATTTGCAATGTGACTCGTAAATGTAACTGGTTCCCGGAATCAACGTAAGGTAATTTAACCGCCCTTGCGACGCTTTGCAAGGCACACACTCTGTTATTGATGGCTGCGAGGGTAAAATGCTGTGTGTGTTGTGTTTGTGTGTGTGTTGTGAGTGTGTGTTGTGAGTGTGTTGTTTGTTTGTGTGTGTTGTTTGTTTGTGTGTGTTGTGTGTTGTATCTGTGTATGTGTGTGTGTGTGTGTGTGTGTATGTGTGTGTGTGTATCTGTCTGTGTGTTGTGAGTGTGTTGTATCTGTGTGTGTATCTGTGGTGTGTGTGTGTCTGACTGTGTATGTGTGTGTGTGTCTGACTGTACTTATTCTAGTTCTTACTCTAGTTGTATTGCGGGAGTGAGCATGCTCGTTATTTCCCGCCTCCTATATGTGTAGGTGTTATATGTATCGTTGGAATGGCTATGGATGTGTGTGTAGTCTGTATTTTTAGCCAATTGGCGACATCGGAAACGAAGGCTTAGGGTTTTTTTTTTGGGATCTGTATGGGTACCATTCTCACTATAGACGGTACCGTCTCGCCCGAAGGCTTAAGTAGCCATCAGCTTAGTGAACCATATGATACCCATCTCGCCTTGTACAATTTTTGCCAACCCCAGATGGGACGTCACAACGTCGTCCACTAATTCCAGGTACCTATTTACAGCTAGGTGAACTGAGGCAAACACATGAAAGGAGATAAGCCCAATTTGTCTCCGCCCGGTCGGGGATTGAACTTCCGGCCCCTCGTGTGTGAGACGAGAGCTCTACCACTACAAAACACACACACACACACACACACACACACACACACACACACACACAGGATAATTCAGTGGCCTAGAACTAATAAATCACTTTTTTGTTCTCCCTGTCTCCCGTACCCCGGCTAAATTGTTAGGGTGTAAAACTGGCAATCTGTGCACTATATTACAGGGTGCTGAAGACGGCCTGAATATTGCAGGCGCTCTCTCTCTCTCTCTCTCTCTCTCTCTCTCTCTCTCTCTCTCTCTCTCTCTCTCTCTCTCTCTCTCTATCTCTCTCTCTCTCTTTCTTTCTCTTTCTCTCTTTCTTTCTTTCTCTATTTCTGTTTTTATTTCTCTGTCTTTCATCGTGTCTATCTTTCTTTCTTTTCTCTCTCTCTCTCTCTCTCTCTCTCGCTCTCTCGCTCGCTCGCTCGCTTTCTTTATCTATTCCACACCCACTCACTCACTCTCTCTCACACTCACTCACTCTCACTCTCACTCTCTCAAGCATGTGTATCGTAGCCGTATTTGAATGCTATAATAATTGGCCACCCAGGTTCGAATTATGACCTTTATATAACATTCATTCTGGTAACTCATTCTATTAATATTTATTATTCATTGACACTCGTATCTCTATAGTCGGTTTGATTTCGGCTGTATGGCGGTCAATTGAATCCCTTGACAACTGATGTCTTGATGGTTAATGGAGAACTATGAAACTACGGTGTCTTTGTATCCTATATATACCAAGCTTTAATAACTAACAACACATTTCGCGCCACAATCTACATAATAGCTGAATAACCAAGATAGTCACATGGTAATTTACCGTCAGCAAACTATAGCACCACATTGTTTACCTCATCGCTATTAGCTCTGGTATTTTAGTTTTTTTTTTTTTTTTTTTTTTTTTTTTTTGTGATGGAGAGCCTAAATCAAGGTACAATACATTATAGATAATTTAGGTGTGTTGGAAGGAAGTGGAGTGTGTGTGTGTGTGTAGTAAATTGAATATGAGGAAGAGGAGGTGTTTGTGAGAGTTAGCTGGATTGCTCTCTTTGTAGGCGAGTGAGTTACGTGACTTTGGGTTGTATCCTACCTAGAAATATTATTATAATCGGCAACCCAAACTCCCGAGTCACATAAATTGCCACTTGCAAGCTCGAAGGGGATCTTGGGGGTATTTGTTTCCGCTTCATGGAGGTCAAGGAAGGAAACTTTAAGGGGAGATTTCCACTTGAGGGATCTTTTTCTTTACCCCTTTCTCCCTCATGTTTTTTAGATTTTAAGACGTTCGCCCCCATTAGTTTGGCAATTTTAAGAACTTTCACCCCATTTGTCACTTTTAAGACCTTTCGTGCCATTTAGATGTCGATTTTTTCCTGGCGAGCGATAGCGAGCCTGTAATTTAAGAGGAATCGGCCTTCGACCGAGACATTTCTCTACCGAAAAGCGTACAAATTTATCTTGAAAGGGGGTCAAGGGGGTGTAATTTCAAGCTTGATGGAAGTCTAGGAAACACACTAAAAACCTGCCCTTAACCACCTCCCCTTAATGACATAATAAATAGATAAATCAATACAAATATCCCCTTAATGCACACTTACTATGGGTTCTGACTGACTGATTTCTGTATGTGTTTATGAGAAGGAAACTAATGCAAATCTACTTGTAACGAGCGTCCCTTCAAATTGAAAGAGTGATAGAAGGCCAAATTCAAGGCATGTCGAGGTTATAATGTATAGACACACAGGGCTTGATGGAGTTTAAGTTGTAGGATGAAGGAAATATGGACTGAGGGAGAGTTTACATCTTGATCGGAAGAAAGACTGGGGAAATCGGTTCAGTCTTGGGTTAGAAAGTTGGAAAGAATAGGGGTTTGAATGTGTTGAAAGGCGGCTGTCACCTACAGTACTATCAGTAAGGGACGAATTAAACACTGAGACAAATCTGAGAAACACTGATTATTTTAATAGCGGTAAAGGAGAGAAAGAGAGATGCAACATTGCGGCCGGTACAATCGCGCTAATAAGTAATGTCTGGGCACCAAGTATGTTTTGATTAATAATTGGTATCAGCAATATCTAAGCCTCATTTCTTCATATCGAGTGAAATATTCAAACATGTTCCTACACGTACCCAAACTATTCAACATCTGACAGACATTAATACAGCACAGAGCAAGCCAAACGTAATGACAGCTGGGACATGACTTATTAGCGCGACCATACATAGAGATTGGAGAGAACTAGGAAACGGAAGAGGGTTGATGGAGTGAAATGCCTATGACTCTACTCTTTCGACAAGTGCTGTATGGGTGGAACTTTCTCACACATGCAAACACTACTCCATACATATAAAGAGCAAGAAAATGTGCGAGGGTAAAGAATCCATGATGACGGTTGAGCCCACCTAACTCCTAGAAAGCTGTTTTAACAATCGATACGTTCTATATTGCACACCATGTAATTGTCACCCCAATTACAATCACTAACTCTTCGTGCTTTATTCCACAAACTTGCGTCACATAATTCCTGCTTCTCGTCATTACTCATCTTCCTTACTCATCATTCTTCCCGGTGACTGTGAAGGAGGAGGAGGAGGGGGAGGAGGAGTAGGAGGAGGAGGAGGAGGAGGGGGAGATGGTGGAGTAGGGGGAGGTGGTTGTGGAGGGGGAGGTGGTGGTGGAGGAGGTCCCTATGGCTGCCCCCTCGGGTGTAATTCCTCTGACTTTCTTCTTGTCCTCGTCTTGCTGCCTCGTGACTCACCTACTGCTGGGGGAGAGAGAGAGGGTATATATATATATATATATATATATATATGCGCGCTCGCTAAAACGATTTACAATGGATAATTAGTATTTCAATGACCGTACTACCGGTACCCCTCCCAGGGAGATGCTTAACATAACAAAACGAAGTTGCATAGTCAGCTGCACCCATTGCAATCTCTACAAACTACTATATAATATCTTCTTAAGCTACTCTACTAAAGACCTATTAATAACATCCGAGGGAAGTTGGTTTCAGGTATATCCCACTATAGTCTATCCATTATATATAAGCTAGAAATCTTAATCATTAACTTCAATAAATAAAAAAGGACTAGAGTAATCGAGTAACTATATCTACCATTTGGGAAGAGTCAGCCAGGGAATATGTGTGAACATTTACAGTCCATTAATTTGCTGTAGCCCTCCTGAGCTACAGAGGTCAGGGTTCAAGATTTACTGGCCTAATTATAGTGATTTTAGTGTACTAAATATATACTGTATATATATATATATATACATATATATATATATACATATATATGTGTGTGTGTGTGTGTGTGTCTCTCTGTGTGTGTGTGTGAAAGAAATGTTCATACCGTATATTATAGTCGGTTTTATTCCAGCCGAGGGTTATTTCCATCCTTTAGCAACAAATTTATAGATACTAATGAAATAAAATCAAACTACTATGTCACGTAATAATTCCAAATGTTCATAATTAGCAACATAATTAGCTACCAAATCTTAGTAATAACTGAGTAAACAAGATGGGAGCATGGCAATTTACCCTCAGCTGGAAAAAAACAAAAAACTATAGTGTTGACATAATTCACCTCTAACTCTCCAGCCATGGTTGTGAGGAGTTATATTTCGGCTAAGTGTCTTGAAAACATCCACTTTGTCAAAACCCATATATTATTATTTGTATTATTATTATTATTATCTATATAGAGTATATATATATATATATATTAGATATATATATATATATATATATATATATATATATATATTATATATATACAGTATATAATTATATATAATATTATATACCGGTTATATCCGATATATAGATATATATTATATATATATATATATATATACTATTATATATATTATATTATATGGTGGACCGTACACTGCTATCTAGCAGCATACTTCCCAGACGTTCACTGGGTCTCTCTCTCTCTCTCTCTCTCTCTCTCTCTCTCTCTCTCTCTCTCTCTCTCTCTCTCTCTCTCGTGCCAATTACTCTTAGATTGAGCTATGAAAACTGGTTGCGAGCTGTCGGTCTCTTTCTTGAAAAACGCTTACCAGAATGTGACCAGGCTTCTATATAAAAAAAAAAAAAAAAAATATACAAAAAAAAAATATATATATATGTATATATTTTTTTTTATATATAATGCGCTGGTCACATGCTGTAAGCGTTTTCAAGAAAGAGACCGACAGCTCGCAACCAGTGTTCATAGCTCAATCTAAGAGTAATTGGCACGAGAGAGAGAGAGAGAGAGAGAGAGAGAGAGAGAGAGAGAGAGAGAGAGAGAGAGAGAGAGAGAGTGAACGTCTGGGAAGTATGCTGCTAGAATAGATAGAGTGACGTCACCACCCCAGATCCTTGTATTGATTGGCTGCAACAGGCTGCTGGTCAAGGGGAAGAGCTAGCCCAATATTATCCACAATGAGGGTATATAGTCCATTAAGGGGAGATATCGACTTGAGCAATTTTTTTCTGGACCCCCTTTCACCCTCATGTTTAGCCCCATTGCTTTTGAGATTTTAAGACAGTCGCCCCATTAGTTTGGCGATTTTAAGAACTTTCGCCCCATTTCCGTCAATTTTAAGACCTTTCGTGCAATTTAGGTGTCGATTTTATCCTGGCGAGCGATAGCGAGCCTGTAATTTAAGTGGAATCGGCTTTCAGCCGGGACATTTTTCTACCGAAAAATGTACAAATTTATCTTGAAAGGGGCTCAAGGGGGTGTAATCTTAAGCTTGATGGATATCTAGAGACCAAACTAAAAACCTCCCTTCGTACCGGCGACGTCTTTCTTATTTTATTCTAGCTAAATGTTGACGATTTTGTGCAGATTAAGAAGGATCTGTGTGGGTAGTAAGAAGGGTTGAATGAGACAGTCCGAGGCCTGTTAACCACTGGAGGCCCTTTTTAAACTGAAATTAAAAGGACGGCACCGGTACTGAACGGGTTTAACCCCTTCTGTACCGGCGACGACTTTCTCATTTTATTCTCGCTATATTTAGACGATTTTGTGAAGTTTAGGAAAGATATATGGAAGCTAACAGGATTAATTGAGATAGTCTTTTAAGGGGAGGTTTTTAGTTTGGTCTCTAGATATTCATCAAGCTTAAGATTACACCCCCTTGAGCCCCTTTCAAGATAAATTTGTACATTTTTCGGTAGAAAAATTTCCCGGCTGAAAGCCGATTCCTCTTAAATTACAGGCTCGCTATCGCTCGCCAGGATAAAATTGACACCTAAATTGCACGAAAGGTCTTAAAATTGACGGAAATGGGGCGAAAATTCTTAAAATCGCCAAACTAATGGGGCGACTGTCTTAAAATCTCAAAAGCAATGGGGTTAAACATGAGGGAGAAAGGGGGTCCAGAAAAAGAAAAAAATCCTCAAGTCGCTATCTCCCCTTAATTAATGGGTAGACGTCCTTCGTAAGCTGAATGCAATCATCCACTACTATAGTCTGTCCACTCTAGGTTGGGCAGTAATCGTAACCCCTAACCTCTCATCACTCAAAAAGGACTAGACTCTTCGAGTAATCGAGCTAATTATTTCTACCACACAATTAGGAAGACTTATTTCCTCCGATAATATTATATAAGGGGAGATTTCCACTTGAGGGATTTGTTTATGATCCAACTTATCCCTCAGGTTTAGCCCCATTGTTTTTGAGATTTTAAGCCCGTTCGCCCCAGTAGTTTGGCGATTTTAAGAACTTTTCACCCCATGTATGTCAATTTTTAAGACCTTTCGTCCCATTTAGGGGGTCGATTTTTTTCCTGGCGAGCGATAGCGAGCCTGTAATTTAAGAGGAACCGGCCTTTGGCCGGGAAATTTTTCTACCGAAACATTTACAAATTTATCTTGAAAGGGGGTCATGGGGGTGTAATTTCAAGCTTGATGGAGGTCTAAGCAACACACTAGAAACCTCCCCTTAAGCCTCTTCTAACTGTTCGTTCGTTTGATAACATTACATATCTTCTTGGCTTTGGTTCAGTTTTATTATCTGTGTTATTGTATTTTTTGTTCTTCTATCCGTCATTTTATCTTTTCCCTCCCTTTCTTCGCCCCCTATCGCTCCGTACCCCTCCCCCTCCCACCAATTCTCTCTTCTCCCTCTCTCCCCCCCCCCCTCCCACTTTCTCTCCTTCCTCCCTTTCTTCCCCACCTCCTGGACTTACCTCCCCCCACCCCCCCACCCCCCCCCCCCCCCCGCTTCAACACTATTCTTCTCCTTCCTCCCTTTCTTCCCCACCTTACTGGCACTCTACCCACCCACCCTCCCCCAACTCCAACTCCTCCCTCCCTTTCTTCACCTCCACCCTCCCCATCCTCCGTGCCATATGTACGAGGCCACCTATTGCAATAACCGTAAGGAACACACGAGCACCTTGGTCTAGATAGTGTTGTGGTCACCCTACACATATTCATGTGAACTACTCTATGTATATATATATATATCTATATATATATATATATATATTATATATGTATATCCGGTATATATATATACTGTATATATATATATATATATATATATATATACTGTATGTACAGTATATATATTTATATATACTTATTTATTTAGTTATTTATATTTATTTATGTATTTATTTTGTGTGTGTGTGTGTGTGATACAAACATGTCAACGCGTAAATAACTACTAGTTTATCCAAATATTATCCATGTCTAGATTTACTAAAAGTGTCCATTACATACTTATATTAACGTCTTCTATAACATCATGTACCCTCAAATACAGTATATATGTACTGTTATATCCACAACCACAGAAACCACCCTATCCACATAATACGGTATCAGCCTTATATTATACCTTATAGCCATCCAAACCCCCCACCTGCTGCCTCCACATCCTTATACATATACTGCCAGAGCTGCTTCAGTGACCCTATACCTGCCTTACTATCACCACACCTTGACCAAATGTATACTATGGTGTGAGAGAGAGAGAGAGAGAGAGATCCTTATACATATACTGCCAGAGCATGCGCAGTGGGACACTATACTTCCGTACTATCACCAAACCTTGACCAAATGATACTATGGTGAGAGAGAGCGAGCAGAGACAAGAGAGAGAGCAGGAGAGAGGAGAGAGAGGATGAGGGGTGGAGAGGAGAGACGGAGATGAGCGATGGGAGGTGAGGAGGAGAGGAGACGAAGAGAGAGGAGAACAGTGAGTAGAGAGGGAGAGAGGATTGGAGGGCCATGGGAGAGAGACAAGAGGGCGAGAGGAGAGGA
>CM064552.1:43301551-43306551 GCA_032716605.1 Paralithodes platypus | reverse complement strand
AAAGGTCTTAAAATCGACACACTAATGGGAGGGGGGGGGGGAGGCGTCTTAAAATCTCAAAACTAATGAGGAAACATGAGGGAGAAGGGGGTCTAGAAAAGCGACCCATCTCCCCTTAACGATTTCAATATTATATTATATTTATTTGTATCTAGACCTATGGCTGCCTACAGTACGCTCGCATGCCATAGTATGTAGCTGCCCACTCTTAAGGGGAGATTTCCACTTGAGGGATTATTTTCTTTACCCCTTTCTCCCTCATGTTTAGCCCCATTGCTTTTGAGATTTTAAGACGTTCGCCCCATTAGTCTAGCGATTGTAAGAACTTTCGCCCCATTTATGTCACTTTTAAGACCTTTCATGCCATTTAGGTGTCGATTTTTTCCTGGCGAGCGATAGCGAGCCTGTAATTTAAGAGGAATCGGCCTTCGGCCGGGAAATTTTTCTACCGAAAAATTTACAAATCTATGTCAAGGGGGTGTAATTTCAAACTTGATGGAAGTCTAGGAAACACACTAAAAACCTCCCCTTAAGAATCCGTGGTCCCCTATGTTTTGTGTATGCAATTATAACTATTTGGATTATTTGTTGGATAAAAGTTGCATCTCAAAAATTGTGTATATAGTTTTGCAGTTGATGTGTGGAAAATGGTATACATGAATTCGTTTCCAGAGAAAAACTTCGATAATTAGAAATATATAAAGTCCACGAATATTTATGAGTGGGCTAGAGACTATGGTATCTGACTGTACATCGCAGCCCTGTCTTCAACATTAACCCTTTCAAGCTCCAAATACGCATTTCTGTTCTGTTTTCTGGTAATTATTAGACGATTTTATTCATATTAGGAAGGGTATATAGAAGTCAGAGGGTTGATTGAGAGATTCTTTATCCTTTTAATACCCACAGATCCTTCCTAAGCTGCATAAAAACGTCTAATGATAGCCAAAATATACTGCTAAAACGCGTCAGAGCTTCAAGGGGTTAATGTGCATTTTATTATACTCGATTATTTTCATTTTATCCTCGTGGGGAATAGGTCCACTTGGGGCGTTTTGTGTATGGTCACCCACAACGGGAATTAGGCGTCGACAATAGATAGGTAGATAGATTTTGTTAACCCCTCCAGCACCGTGACGCCCTTTTACCCTTGATTCTGGCTAAAGTTAGAGTATTTTGTGTCCTAAACTGCTCATCTCAGCCCTTCCTTCATCATCTCCCTGTGACTACCTCTAACCCTGCCCATCGCTCCCTATCTCCTTCCCTCTAAACCTACCTATCCCTGCCCCCTCTTCCGTATCCCATCTCCTCCCCACTAAACCTACCCATTCCCTCCCCATATCCTCCCCACTACACCTACCCTTCCTCTCACCATATCCTCCCCACTAAACCTCCCCACCTCCTTCCCTCTGAACCTATCCATCCCCTCCCCATATCCTCCCCACTAAGCCTACCCATCCTTCCCATATCCTTCCCTCTAAACCTACCCATTCCCGCCCCCTCTTTCTTATCCCATATCCTCCCCACTAAACCTACCCATCCCCACCCCATCCTTCCATCTAAACCTACCCATCCCCCATCCCTCCACCCCATCCTTCCATTTTTTTTTTTTTTTTTTTTTTTTCTCTATGTGATTGAGGGAGGCAAAAGGCATTACTGCCTATAGCGAGTGCCTCCCCCATAATTGAAAGAGTGACAGGGCCAAAATCAAGGGACGTCCGAGCCAAAATGCCTGGACACACGGAGTTTGAAGCAATTTAAGTCATAGGAAGAGGGAAAGACTGATTCTGGGAGAGAGTTCCAGAGCTCAGCTGTTGAGTAGAAGAAAGTTTGAGAGTAACGTTTCACTCTTGGGTTGGAGAGTTGCACAGAGTAGGGGTGGGATTGAGTTGCAAGACGGGTACCACGTGCCCTACGTAAAGGAGGTGGTATGCACTGGGATAGCTCTGAGGAACACTGATTATTATAGTAGCGATAGAATAGCGAGAGAGATGCAACATTGCGGCGGAGAGAGAGAGAGACTGCAGAGAGTTGGTGAGTGGACGGGAGTTAATGATACGAAAGGCCTTCCTTTCAACTTTGTCTAGGAGAGTGGTGTGAGAGGAACCTCCCCACACATGTGAACAATACTCAATACAAGGGCGCACTATGCCCCTGTACAGAGCAAGAAGCTGTGCAGGGGAAAAGAACCCCCTAAGGCGGTTGAGCACACCGAGCTTCTGGGAGGCTTGCCTTAGCAAGACTGGTAATATGGTCCTTCCAAATGAGAGCAGAAGAAAAAGAGACACCAAGAATATTGAGAGAAGATGAAGGGTTGATTTTTGTATTGTTGAAGAATAAGGGATAGTCCGCTGGGAGATCCTGACGGGTAGATAGATGGAGAAATTGGGTTTTGGAAGCATTAAAGTTAACAAGGTTTTCTCTGCCCCAATTGGAAATAGTATTTAGATCAGAATTTAAGAGTTCTATGGCTTCATTACGTTTGCCGTTGAGGAATTGCTGGCTGGGGCGTTCTGAAAAACTAATGGAGTAGTGTAGGTTGACTCGTCTGCGTATGAATGGATGGGAATTAAGGTACAGTTAAGGAGATCATTTATAAAAATTAGAAGAGGGAAGATAGGGACAGAGGGAGCCCCGGAGTTTATGAGCGTGAACAATGGCCGTCCACAGGGAAGGAACAATGCCGTCCACATCCGCGGTATGGAACGGCGGGAAAGGAAATTAAGACAACAAGGCACAGAGGGAGGGATAGAAACCAGGAACGAAGTTAGGTGTAGTTAGAAAGTTAAGATTAGCCAGGGACTCGCGAAGGCTTTCGATATGTCTAGTGCAATAAGAAAAACACCGAAAGTTCCCCCGAAAGAAAGGAAGGAGAAAGAGTAGTAATGATATGAAAAGAGATCACCAGTAGAACATTAAGGAAGCCATACTGGTGATCTGAGAGCAGATTATGAGAAGAGAAATGCTAAGAAATTTGGAAGCAAGAATAGTTTCAAAAACTTTAGAAAGACAAGAGATGAGAGCAATTGGACGATAGTTGGAGGGTTGAGAACGGTCACCCTTCTTTGGGACAGGTTGAATGTGAGCAAACTTCCAGCATGAAGGGAAGACGTTAGAGGATAGACAGAGACGAAAGAGTTTGCCAAGGCAGGGAGTCAGCACGGAAGCACAGTTTTTGAGAACAACAGGAGGAACACCGTCCGGACCGTACGCCTTATTAGTGTTAAGCCCAGAGAGGGTAGAAAGTACATCTTTAGAAGAGATTAGGATATTAGGCATAAGTAAGAGAGAGGAGGGCGGAGAGGGAGGAATAGCACCGGAATCATCCAAGGTGGAGTTTCTAGCAAAAGTTTGAGCGAAGAGTTTAGCTTTGTCAGAGGAAGAAGTGATGGTTGTGCCATTAGAGTGGGAAAGGGGAGGGAAAGACGAGGAAGAGAAATTGTTGGAGAGGTTTTTGGCTAGATGCCAGAAAGCTTGGGAAGAGCTAGAGTTAGATAGTTCAGTGCATTTATTATTGATGAAAGAGTGTTTGGCAAGTCGAAGAACAGATTTGGCTTGATTCCGGGCAGAAACATAGGAAGAATGAGATTCTTGAGTTTTAAGGCGTCGGTACCGTTTGAATGCTTCCTCCTTATTGCGGACAGCAGTAGAACAGGCGTGAGTAAACCAAGATTTTTAGCATTAGTCTGAGAGAAGGAGAATGGAATGTATGCTTCCATGCCCGATAGGATTACCTCGGTAATGCGTTCAGCACTCTCCGAGGGTCCCCGGCCACGGAAGCAGAAATGATTCCATGGGAAATCAAAGAAGTACTGCTGGAGAGCCTCCCAGTCGGCAGCGCCAAAGTGCCACAAGCGCCGCCGGCTAGGAGGATCGGGTGGCCGTACTGGAGAGATAGGACAGGTGACAGAGATAAGTTTATGGTCGGAGGAGCCCAGAGGAGAGAAAAGATCGACAGTATAAGAAGAAGGGTTAGAAGTTAGAAACAAGTCAAGAATGTTGGGCCGATCTCCGATGCGATCCGGGATACGGGTGGGTTGCTGAACTAACTGCTCTTTGTCATTTATGATAGAAAAGACGAAGGCTTGTTCACCAGGTGGATCAGTAGTGTGAGAGGAGAGCCATTGGCGGTGGTGAACGTTGAAATCTCCTAAGATGGAGATTTCTGAGAAAGGAGAAATGGATAGAATGTGTTCCACTGTAGAGTTTAGATAGTCAAAGAATTTGGGAAAGTTGGTAGAGTTAGGGGAAAGATAGACAGCACAGAAATATTTAGTAAGAGAATGACAGGAAAGTTTGAGCCATAAAGTTGAGAATTCAGAGGAGTCGAAATCGGGAACACGAGAGCAAGTGAGTTTGTTGTGCACATATGCACAACATCCGCCTTTGGCTTTGAAACTAGGATAGAGAAAGTAGGAGGATACAGAGAAGGGGCTGCTGGATGTTGCTACAGACACCTGAGTTTCGGTGAGGAAGAGAAGATCAGGTTTGTAGGAGGAGAGATGGTGCTCAACAGAGTGAAAGTTAGAGGAAAGTCCGCGAATGTTGCAGAAATTAATAGAAAGAGTAACAGGCCGAGGTCCAGGTAATTGTGTGGGGTCGTCAGGGGATGGTCGGTTGGGTGTGGGGGCATTTATGATCCCCCCCCCCCCCCTGGGGACTCCGAGGCTGGGCTACAATTCAACATTTTAGTTTTTTTAAATTTTGGTGTGGAGGAATGAAGTGTGGTGTGCATGTTTAGTGTAGTGAAGTGGATAGGAGGAGGAGGTGTTTGTGAGAGCTAGCTGGATTGCTCTCCGTGTAAATGAGGCACAAAGAAAATCAGTAAGAGAGGCCAAGCAAATGAAACAGGAGTTCCAGCGACTCTTTATCACATGCCTATAACCTCACCTGGGTCTAGCCCTGATCGATTGGTGCCTACAATCTCCCCACCATCTAAACCAACCCATCCCCATCCCTCCACCCCATCCTTCCATCTAAACCTACCCATCCCCCATCCC
>CM064552.1:43256551-43291551 GCA_032716605.1 Paralithodes platypus | reverse complement strand
AATATTAGCTAGTGATGCAGAGAGAGAGAGAGAGAGAGAGAGGAAGAGTGAGTGAGTGAGTGAGTTACAAGGAGATACATTAAATATTTAGTATCTCAAAGACCTTGCGTTTCTGTCCTTGAGGGTGGTAATACGGTCGCACTAATAAGTCATGTCTCATTATGTTTGGCTCGCTCTGTGCTGTAATAATGTCTGCCAGATGTTGAATAGGGTGGGTAAGTGTAGGAATAGGTTTGTATATCCCCCTCGAAGCAAATAAATTAAATTTAGGTATTGCTGAAACCAATTATGGATCAAAATATACTTGGTGCCGAGACATCACTTATTAGGCCGACTGTACAGTGGCGCTAATAAGTCATGTCTCGCCTGTCATTACGTTTGGCTCTCTCTGTGCTGTAATAATGTCTGTCAGATGTTGAAAAGGTTGGGTAAGTGTAGGAACATGCTCTTATATCTCACTCGAAACGAATACATCAAGTTTTAGACATTGCTGATACCAATTATTATTGATCGAAATATACTTGGTGCCGAACCATCACTTATTAGGCCGACTGTACAATACACGCATGCATTGTCGAGTGAGATAAACTATTGACTCTCTTCCTAATATGCTCCACCGATGAAGTATTTGCAACTTATAGTGTAGTTTGCTTCAGGTAGAACACATCTTGTACGTGAAGAGACGTCAAAAACTAGTGTTAACAGACCACACACACACACACAGAGCGAGTTACAAGAAGTTACTTATATTATTTAGTATCTCAAAGATATTGCGTTCTTATTTATACAGAGAGAGGGAGAGAGAAAGAAAGAAAGTTAGTTACAAGGAATTACATAGATTATTTAGTATCTCAAAGACCTTGCGTTCTTATTTATGCAGAAAGAGAGAGAGAGAGAGAGTAATATTAATACTCCATCAACGTTATGTAGGTCACTTGTTGCTTCTACTGCTACCACAGGAGAAGACTGGCGGGCCGCGATGTTATTTAAGGGGGAGGGTATTTTTTTTTTATGGAACCCTTCTCATTCATGTTTAGCCCCAGTAGTTTTGAGATGTTAAGACTTTCGTTCCATTTGTTTGGGGATTGTGAGACCTTCCGCCTCATTTCTGTCTCTATATTAAGACCTTTCGTACCATTCAGGTGTCGATTTCGGGGGGGGGGGGCAAACGATAGCGCGCTTGTAATTTTAGGACATTTTTCTACCGAAAAATTTACAAATATATTTTGTAGGTGGGTCGAGGGGGTGTTATTTTTAACGTTGATGGAGGTCTAGCGAGGAAGCTAAAACATATAATATATATATATATATATATATATATATATATATATATATATATATATATATATATATATATATATATACCTGTATATATATATAAACATCCTAAAAACAAAAACAATAGGAATACTGGAGGAGGTGCCAGAGTATATACCGGTACATACAGTACATGCATTAAAATGTAAAACTTGCAAACTAAACAAACCAAAACTGGGACAAAGACAATATAAAGGCAAAATATATATATCAAAATCGCTGTGTGGAAACAGCGCTTACTAAAATAAAATTTATGAAATAAAAGAACACAATCCACCACATAGGGTGTACATTACTACATGAACAAAAAATAGAAAAATTAGCAAACAATAGAAAAATTAGCAAAATGAGCAAACAATAGCCTCCACTCCCTTACGCAACCTATACTCCGTTTCTTTTCACCTGACGATAAATTGAATCCCATGGTAACTGATTTATCGGTAATTAATGGACACATGTAATTACTAAGTTATCGGTAATTAATGGACACATGTGTAATTACTAAGTTATCGGTAATTAATGGACACATGTGTAATTACTAAGTTATCGGTAATTAATGGACACATATGTAATTACTAAGTTATCGGTAATTAATGGACACATGTAATTACTAAGTTATCGGTAATTAATGGACACATGTAATTACTAAGTTATCGGTAATTAATGGACACATGTAATTACTAAGTTATCGGTAATTAATGGGACACATGTAATTACTAAGTTATCGGTTAATTAATGGACCACATATGTAATTACTAAGTTATCGGGTAATTAATGGACACATGTATTTACTAAGTTATCGGTATTTAATGGACACATGTAAATTACTAAGTTATCGGTAATTAATGGACACATATGTAATTACTAAGTTATCGGTAATTAATGGACACATGTAATTACTAAGTTATCGGTAATTAATGGACACATGTAATTACTAAGTTATCGGTAATTAATGGACACATGTAATTACTAAGTTATCGGTAATTATTAATGGACACATATGTAATTACTAAGTTATCGGTAATTAATGGACACATATGTAATTACTAAGTTATCGGTAATTAATGGACACATATGTAATTACTAAGTTATCGGTAATTAATGGACACTATGTAATTACTAAGTTATCGGTAATTAATGGACACATATGTAATTACTAAGTTATCGGTAATTAATGGACACATGTAATTACTAAGTTATCGGTAATTAATGGACACATGTAATTACTAAGTTATCGGTAATTAATGGACACATATGTAATTACTAAGTTATCGGTAATTAATGGACACATATGTAATTACTAAGTTATCGGTAATTAATGGACACATATGTAATTACTAAGTTATCGGTAATTAATGGACACATATGTAATTACTAAGTTATCGGTAATTAATGGACACATATGTAATTACTAAGTTATCGGTAATTAATGGACACATATGTAATTACTAAGTTATCGGTAATTAATGGACACATATGTAATTACTAAGTTATCGGTAATTAATGGACACATATGTAATTACTAAGTTATCGGTAATTAATGGACACATGTAATTACTAAGTTATCGGTAATTAATGGACACATGTAATTACTAAGTTATCGGTAATTAATGGACACATGTAATTACTAAGTTATCGGTAATTAATGGACACATGTAATTACTAAGTTATCGGTAATTAATGGGACACATGTAATTACTAAGTATCGGTAATTAATGGACACATGTAATTACTAAGTTATCGGTAATTAATGGACACATGTAATTACTAAGTTATCGGTAATTAATGGACACATGTAATTACTAAGTTATCGGTAATTAATGGACACATATGTAATTACTAAGTTATCGGTAATTAATGGGACACATGTAATTACTAAGTTATCGGTAATTAATGGACACATGTAATTACTAAGTTATCGGTAATTAATGGACACATGTAATTACTAAGTTATCGGTAATTAATGGACACATATGTAATTACTAAGTTATCGGTAATTAATGGACACATGTAATTACTAAGTTATCGGTAATTAATGGACACATATGTAATTACTAAGTTATCGGTAATTAATGGACACATGTAATTACTAAGTTATCGGTAATTAATGGACACATATGTAATTACTAAGTTATCGGTAATTAATGGACACATATGTAATTACTAAGTCTCTGTATCCTATTAATGCCAAGTTTTAATAATTAACACCATATTTCACTACAAAATCTTCAAAATCACTAAGAATTTTGTATGGGAACTTTGAAATTTACCGTCAGTTAGAAAGAGACGATTAACCCTTTGAGTACCAGCGACGTGTGGTATTTTTTACTTTAGCTATATTCAGGTGATAATATGCAGCTTGGGAAGGATCTGTGGTAGCAAAAAAGCTTGGTTGAGATAGTTTGAAGCCTTAGTATTACTAGAGGTCTTTCCTATGCTGAACACAATCGTCTAATAGTTACCGGATTAGGTGAAACAAAATAATCCCTGGTACTGAATGGGATAACCAGTCGTACGATCGCGGGCAATAATTCGCACTACACGGAAGCGCGGTATTTTGACATTATTTAGTGACCTCAGAGATCGAGTCAGTGTACTTTACTGGTTCCATGTCACTTCAACCAGTAGACCATTTCAACCAGTAGCTCTCAACCAGTGCCAAATTAACCCAGACCAACCAAACCAGTGCCAAAATATAGTACTAACCTAACCTAACCTAACCGTATTGGTTGATTTGGTACTGGTTGAGAGCTACTGGTTGAAATGGTCTACTGGTTGAAGTGACCGGTCACCTACTTAAGGGGAGGTATTTAGTTTGTTCCCTAGACCTCCATCAACCTAAAAATTACACCCCCTCGAGTCCCTTTCAAGATAAATTTGTACATTTTTCGGTAGAAAAATGTCCCGGCCGAAGGCCGGTTCCTCTTAAATTACAGGCTCGCTATCGCTCGCCAGGATAAAATAGACACCTGAATTGCACGAAAGGTCTTAATATGGGGTGAAAGTTCTTAAAATCGCTAAACTAATGGGGCAAACGTTTTATAATATCAAAAGCAATGGGGCTAAACATGAGGGAGAAAGGGGCCAAGAAAACAATCCCTCAAGTGGAGATCTCCCCTTAACTATATACCCTGTTCCAATTGCCGACTTGCGAGTTTCGTTCTATAAGGAAGTTGGAGCTGTCGACATGAAGAGTAACCCTTTGAGTACCAGCGACGTGTGTTATCTTATATGCTAGCTATATCTAAGACTATATATTTAGCACCTTAGGTAGGATATGTGATAGTTAAGGGGGGGATTTCCACTTGAAGGATTTTTGCCTGGACCCCTTTCTCCCTCATGTTTAGCCCTATTCCCTTTTAGATTTTAAGACGTTCGCCTCATTAGTTTGGCGATTTTATGAACTTTCGCCCCAATTCTGTAAATTTTAACACCTTTCGTGCCATTTAGGTGTCAATTTTCTCCTGGCGAGCGACAGCGAGCCTGTAATTTAAGAGGAACCGGCCTTCGGCCGGGACAATTTTCTACCGAAAAATTTACAAATTTATCTTGAATGGGGGTCAAGGGGGTATAATTTTAAGCTCGATGGAGGTCTAGGGAACAAACTAAAAACCTCCCCTTAAAATGGTTGGTTGAGATAGTTTGAAGCTTTATTATTGCAAAAGGTACTTCCTAGTCTGAATAAAAATCGTCTAATAGTTACCACAATAGAAAGAAAAGGACGTCACCGGTTCTGTATGGGTTTATACAGAATTACCAGCTAAAATACGGGTTTAATAGTAAATCTATAAATACATAAAACCCAATTCAACATAACATTTATCCATCAGAAACCTACATTATTATTGCATTTCTGTTTAATTTCGATGTACACGGCTCCAACTTCCTTATAGCCTGAAACTCGCAAGTGGTCAATTATGTAGGCCAGAAATTGTGAACCCCAACTTCTGTAACTCAAAAAGAGCTAGAGCAAATGGGCTGTAAATTGCCAAACCCTAATATATATATATATATATATTGGGTTTATATCACAAACACACGTGAGGTATAGGTTTCTTTTTGTTTTTTTACTCTCAGCCGGTACTCAACGAAGGACAGTCAGGACAATAGTGCATGCTTTAACCCTCTCTGATATGACGCAATTTTGAGCCTATTAGGGATACTTTAAAGCCTTTATTACTATCAGGGGTATTTACAAACCTTTAGTTTAGTTATTTCAACCTCTGCAGTTGTCTTTGAGTTAGCTGTGGGCAGAAAACTAATTTTAGAGAGGTAATTAATTGCTAATCTGGCAACCTCTGCGTCAATATGAGTCTGAAGGGTTAATCAATTACACCACGATGTGATATAGAATAGCTAAACATGTCCTTTTTGTAGGGAGATGGAGAAATCCTACTTGGATAAATTATTCCATTCCATACACAAGTCGTAGGACCCATATTTCGGAGTACCATACAGGGATTTATACAAGTATCCCCACACGACTCGGGTTGAAGTGATTTAATTTATTTCTCACCCAGCCAAACACGAGAGTTATAAATATTAAAGTAACAGTCTTGATAGCGTAATGCATAGTGCGCGGAATTTCGATGTGAGTATCCTGGGTTCGAGTCCTCGGAGTGCCACATGTATTTGTTGATTTCATTAATTGAGTTTAGATGTGAAGTTGGTTGGTGTAAAAAACATAATAATATCTGACAAATACATGCGATTTTTTTTTTGTTTTTTTTTGTTTTTTAACTCTCAGCCAGGACTAGAACCACGGAAATTCAGGACGAGAGTCCATGTTTTAATCAACTACCCTACAGTGTGATAAAAAATAGCTAACGTTTTGCTATTTATATTAAGGGAGCCCACCTCGCTTTTTTTTTCTCTTTTTCTCCCTTTCTCTTTGACTTGTATCCATTCGGCCCCATTCAGCCTACTGTTTTAAGACGTTTACCCCCATCCATGTGTCAATATTTTCCTGGCGAGCGGTAGCGAGCCAGCATATTATATATTTTTGTTTTGACAGTAAGCTAAATTTTTACATTTTCGATAGAAAAATGTCTCCGGCGAAGCCGGATTTCTCCATACAATACTGACTCGCTATCGCTCAACAACAACAACAACAACAACACTGGCCACATATTATTATAGAATACTATATCAATGTAACCGACAAAATTATTTAATACATTCACCCGTTCAGTACCAGAGACGTCCGTCCTTTTCATTATATTCTGGCAACTATTAGACGCGTGTATTCAGCCTAGGAAGGACCTCTAGCCATGATAAGGCTTCAAACGATATCAGCCAACCCCTTTTTAACGAAGACCGATCCTTCCTAAGCTGTCAAATATCGTCAAAATATAGCTAGAAGGAAATATCACACACGTCGCTGGTACTCAAAGGGTTTTATCTATCTATTGCCTGACGCCGTGATCCCCGAAGGGGTGGCCACGAACGAACCGCCCTCATGCACCTCTGACCCCAGTCAGTCGACGCCCCTCCCCCCAACCAGCACCGCCTTCGTTCATGTACTTCCTCACTCCATCCTTCCACCTCTCATTCGGTCTACCTCTCCCTCTCTGTCCCTCCACCTCGCTCTCGTACACCCTCTTAGTCATTCTCTCGCTTTCCATACGTTCCATATGGCCGAACCATCTCAAGTTGTTCCTTTTCACACTTTCCAGCACATCTACCTCCACACCACACCTCCTTCTTACTTCCTCATTAGTCTGTCTATCCCTCCATGTAACTCCGCACGCACTCCTTAAGTAATTCATTTCCACTGCTCTCACTCTTGGTCTGAGTCTCTCAACCAACGTCCATGCTTCGCTTCCGTAAGTCAGTGTCGGGATTACCACACTGTCATGCAAGGACTTCTTCACTTCCATACTGACCACCCTATTTCTTGTTACTGCTTTTAGTGTTCCTACAACCCTCTTCCCCTGTTGTACTGTCTCCCGCACTTCTTCATCCATAGTCCCATCTTTACTCAACACACTGCCCAGATACTTAAAAGAGTTGACGATCTCCATAGCCTGACCGTTCAGCTTCACCTCACACTCTGACTTCACCCCTTTCGAAGACCATAACCTTGCTCTTCCCCGCATTTACCTTCAAATTCCGTTTTTCGCACACTGTTCCAAACTCATTTACCAGACCCTGCAACTCCCATTCATTATCACTCATCAGAACTGTATCATCCGCAAACAGCAGTATAGGTAGCTTCCACTCAATTCCCTCCCTTTTCAGCGATACACCAACATCCACTGCTCTTGATAGTATTTCTTTCATGACTCCATCCATATATACAGTAAACAACCACGGGGACATCACACACCCCTGTTTCAAACCAACATTCAGGTCAAAGAAATCGCTCTGCTCACTCTCCACACGTACTGCCGCCTTTGCACCCTCATACATGCTCTTCACTGCTTTCAACAACTTGCCCTCTACTCCGTATATTCTAAGTACTTTCCACAAACCTTCTCTATCCACTCTGTCATAGGCCTTCTCCAAGTCCATAAAGGCAACATACACCTTTTGTTTCTTCTCCAGATACTTCTCCACAACACAATTCAGGGTAAAAATCTGATCTACACATCCTCTTCCCTTCCTAAAACCTCCCTGTTCGTCGCCTATCCATTTCTCGTTCTCACTCTCGCTCTCTCAATCACTACCCTACTGTATACCTTCCCTACTACGCTTAGAAGACATATTCGTCGGTGGTTACCACACACTCCTCTTTCCCCTTTGCCCTTATATAGGGGGACTATTATGCCAGTCTTTCAGTCATCGGGTGCACTCCCCTTCTCCCATGCTACTCATGGTACTCAAAGGGTTAACCATATTATATAAGAAAGTCAGAGCAGATATAAATAGACACCGAACAAACATGAAAATAGAGGAATACGTAAATATAATCACAACGTAGAAAAATAGAAAATGGAAACAAGCTATATCTAATTCATAGGGAAATAAAAGCGCAGACAAGTAAAATAACCCTTTCACCTACGAAGAAAAAATCAAATCAAATAAAAACAGAGAGAGTACAAAGGAGTACAAAGGAAATCAAGCAACAACAGGTCTAGTGACCCTTCTAGGCTGCTTGTCCTCCAAAACACTGAGGATCAAGTGTCCAAACAGTGGTTTAGAGTGGGTAAGGGAACATTGGAAAGGGAACTACTGCCCTAGAACTAATGTCCGTGGCAGGATTAGGAAGTTAGTAGGGGACAGATGGGTTAGTAACTGAGGGGGGATAAAATAAAGTTATTCATTTACAAACGCAGTCAGTCGCGGGTTTGATGCGAGATATTTGTCTAGGCGGAGTTTAAATGAATCAACGGTGCTGCAGTCTATAACGTCTCGGGGAAGCCCATTCCACAAGTTGACAACTCGATTGAAGAAGAAATTCTTAGATTAGAGAGAGAGAGAGAGAGAGAGAGAGAGAGAGAGAGAGAGAGAGAGAGAGATAGATGCCAACAACCGCCATCACCATCATTACTAGTCCATATTTTCACCTCCGGCATTGATTTCGTTCGTTCTGAGAAACATTATAGCTCCGTCACAAGCGCGGCCGAACCTGCGAATTACCACCCGAATTATTAACGAAGTGACGAGCGGAGTGGCCGATAGTTAAAGGCACAGACACGATAATTAAAGGAGCGGCTAAAAGAAAGCTTAGAGGTAATGGCTTCAAATTTCGCGGCGCAACCCAAAAATTCTGAGACATGAATGGAAAGAATGACAACCTAATTTACTGCCTAATACTTTTAATTAGCGGGATTGGGGTGTAATGGCTGTCTTTCTTACAGGTGAATCGGCGAATTATCTAATAATTATTCGCGTGTTGGCTCGTGATTACCTAGACTATTCATTTACGTCTTGCATTGCCCGTTAATTATCTCTTGATTACATACATACACTTTGATTGAACTTAATACTTACTCATGATATTATATGTTAAATGTATTGCTGCATTTATTCTACGGATTAAATATTTCCATAATAGTCTGCATAGAGCGTCGAAATTAATAATTATCAATCTAATTACAATTATATATATGAGAGAGAGAGAGAGAGAGAGAGAGAGAGAGAGAGAGAGAGAGAGAGAGAGAATGTGAGAGAGAGAGAGAGAGAGAGAATGTGAGAGAATGTGTGTTGTGTGACCGAGAGTTACTATTGAGGTCCAACAAGTTCCTGCGGTAGATTTTTTCCCCTACGTGCATGAAGGATACAAATGACAAAGCTGCCTGTAAGGAGTGTCTTCCCAAAGTTGAAAGAGTGAGAGCCATTTTTTTTTTTTTTTTTTTTTTTTTTTTTTAAAGAAGAGTTGTGTGTTTGTTTAGTGTAGTGATGTGGATAGGAGGAGGAAGAGTTTGTAAGAGCTAGCTGGATTACTCTCTACATAGGTGAGACACAAACAGAAACAGTGAGGGAAGCCTGGCAAATGAAACAGGAGTTCCAGCAACTACTTATCACATGTCTATGGGGGTATTGAGGCAATACCCGCCGCGGTAGAATCTATACTCGGTTTCTTTTCAAGTGGCGGTAAATTGCAAAGTTCCCATCAAGATTTCTCAGTTATTTTGAAGATTTTGTAGAGTAATATGGTGGTAATTATATAAACTTGGTGTTATTATGATGCAGAGACATGCGGTAGTAGTTTCATATTTGTCCATTAAGGGGAGGCAGACCGTTTTTCTGGACCCCCTTCTCCCTAATGTTTAGCACCACTAGTTTTAAGATTATAAGACGTTCGGCCCATTAGTTTGGCAATTTTAACACCTTTCGCCCTATTTCGTTGTCAATTTTAAGACCTTTCGTGTCATTTAGGTGTCGATTATTTCCTGGCGAGCGATAGCGAGCCTGCAATTTTAAGAGGAACCGGCCTTTGGCCGGTAAATTTTTCTACTGGAAAATTTACAAATTTATCTTGAAGGGGGGTCTAGGGGGTGTTTTTCTAAGCTTGATGGAGGTCTAGGGAGGAAACTAAAAAAATATATGAATAAATGAATTAATAGACCAAACAAACGGTCAGTCTCCCCTTAAGTATCGAGTAATTAGCTGCTAAGGGTTCAGTTTATCGTCAGCTGAAAAGAAACAGATTATAGATGTCGTGTGGGTGTATGAGACTGAGATGGTCAGTCCTATAGTCTATTCGCTGTAAGTAGGCGAGACATCATGACCTCTAACCTCTGTAACTCATAAACGACTAGAGTAATCGAGCAAATATTTCTACCATTCGGGAGGAGTCAGTCAAGGAATAGATGTGGAAATGTACAGCCAATTTGCTCTAGCCCTTTTAGCGAATAGGCTATAGTAGTGCCATTACTTTGGGAACCCAACGAATAACGATCTAATTGAAAACGTCGAATTCTAATGTATACTCTTCAGGCTTCATCCTGGCTCGCGATCGAATCCACATGCGGTCGAAAACCTTTGTGTGAGGGAATAGTTGTATAAAAGAATGTATATATATGCAGTATATCCATGTATTGTGTTGTATCCTATATTGTACAGTGGCGCTAATAAGTTATGTCTCAGCTGTCATTATGTTTGGCTTGCTCTGTGCTGTATTAATGTCTGTCAGATGTTGAATTAGTGTGGGTAAGTGTAGGAACATATTTGTATAATTCACTCGATATGAAGATATTAAGCTTAGATATTGCTGATACCAATTATTGATCAAAACATACCTGGTGCCGAGACACCGCTTATTAGCACGACTGTACACAGTATTTACTTTACTGTATAATTGTTCATCACTTAATATGTCCATTGTTTACTGTATAATTGTTCATCACTTAATATGTCCATTGTTTTTCTCTTGTATAACCTAATCTAAAAGTCTTGAACTTGCTCCAACTACTCTTCATTTGCAACAGTTTTTAGCTTCGCGTTTTAACTTTTTCATTAAGCATTTTACCTTGTTGAGGCATTGTAGTACGTAAATGTTTAGATTACAACTTTATTCTGTGAAAAAATGTGTAGGTTTATAAAGAGTTTAGGAAACGAGGGAATTTTACTTAATCAGTGTCATAAAAAATGTTGGAAAGTTACGTAAACAGGATAGAAAAAATACACGTGGAAGGAAAGAAAAAAGAAAGCGCGGGAACTATAAATTTGGCGCGAACTGAGCCCCGCCCTTCCCCTCCACCCTTCCCCTTCCCCTCCACATCCTCCCCTTCCCCTCCACCCTCCCCTTCCCCTCCACACTCTCCTTCTCCTTCCTTCCCCTCCACACTCCCCTTCTCCTCCCTTCATCTCCACACTCCCCTTCCCCTCCCTTCATCTCCACACTCCCCTTCCCCTCTCTCCCCTCCACACTCCCCTTCCCCTCCCTCCCCTCCACACTCCCCTTTTCCTCCACCCTCCCCTTCCTTTCCACACTCCCCTCCCCCTCCATCCTCCCCTCCCCATCCACACTCCCCTTCTTCTCCCAACCCCTCCACTCTCCCCTTCCCATCCACACTCCCCTTCCCCTCCAAACTTAGGCAATAGACAGATAGATACAGTATATGCCACCGAACATAGGCTGGTATAGACCCTGCAGATTTATTCGCTCAGCATGATAAAATGTGGAGGCCCTATTCCAGATGACGAGTGAGACGAGTTAATGCAAGCGGATGAATTATAGTCTCGGCTTCACAGATCACCGATGTCTGGTTGCTTACTCCTGGTTTGGTGCATTTTGACTTCTCGAATATCCATCGCCACTGTCTCTATGTCCTGTCTCTATGTCCTGTCTCGTAATCTCAGACGTCTCTCTCTCTCTCTCTCTCTCTCTCTCTCTCTCTCTCTCTCTCTCTCTCTCTCTCTCTCTCTCTCTCTCTCTCTCTCTCCTCTCTCTCTCTCTCTCTCTCTCTCTCTCTCTCTCTCTCTCTCTCTCTCTCATGCCAACTAATTATATTGGCACTGAATAGTTACTGACCTTTATTGAATATATAGAATATGGGGATTTGTGGTGTATTGGTGGGCTTCGTGGTAATGTATTCCAATTACAACATAAATTCCATCTTGCCCTTGCATCAGTATTGCAGAGAGAGAGAGAGAGAGAGAGAGAGAGAGAGAGAGAGAGAAAGAGAGAGAGAGAGAGAGAGAGAGAGAGGGGGGGGGGGGGGGGGTAGCAGGGTTGTGACAGGTGACCCACTCCCCCCCCCCCCCCCCCCCCTTATAGCCACTCAGCAACACCAGCCACCCATAACCCCCCCCCCCCCCTCCCCTACAACCCAGGGGCTCCCTCGATAACCACTCTTTAAGGGGGTAGGGTTGGTTTTTCTGGCTACCCTTCTAACTTTATGTTTAGCCCCATTAGTTTTCAGATTTTAAGACGTTCGGCCCATTAGCTTGGTGATTTTAAGACCTTTCACCCCATTTCTTTGTCAATATTAAGACCTTTCGTACGATTTAGGTGTCGATGTTGTTGTTACCGAGCGATAGCGAGCCTGTAATAGTGTTAACCGGCATTTGGCCGGTAAATTTTTCTTTCGTAAAATATACAAATTAATCCTCCCTAGACCTCCATCAACCTTACCCCCCCCCCCCCCCCCCCCCCCCCGACCCTCCTTCAAGACAAATGTCTACATTTGTTGATAGAAAAATGTCAAGGCTGAAGGCCGGTTCCTCTTAAATTACATGCTCGCTATCGCTCACCAGGAACAAATCGACACCTAAATGACACAAAAAGTCTTAACATTGACCAAGAAATTGGGCGAAAGGTCTTAAAATCGCTAAACTAATGGGCCGAACGTCATACAATCTGATAACTTATGAGGCTAAACATGAGGAAGAAGGGGGACCAGAAATACGACCCATCTCCCCTTAACGTTGTTTTATAGCTTGAAATACATCCTGCGCGAAGAGTGTTTGCGTACAGGTGACTATACAGGTGACTATACAGTTGACTATACAGGTGACTATACAGGTGACTATACAGGTGACTATACAGGTGACTATACAGTTGACTATACAGGTGACTATACAGGTGACTATACAGGTGACTATACAGTTGACTATACAGGTGACTATATAGTTGACTATACAGTTGAATATACAGGTGACTATACAGGTGAATATACAGTTGACTATACAGGTGACTATACAGTTGACTATAAAGGTGACTATACAGGTGACTATACAGTGTATACAGGTGACTATACAGGTGACTATACAGTGACTATACAGGTGATAGTAATACAGGTTGACATACAGTTGACTATACAGGTGACTATACAGTTGACTATACAGGTGACTATACAGGTGACTATACAGGTGACTATACAGTTGACTATACAGGTGACTATACAGTTGACTATACAGGTGACTATACAGGTGACTATACAGGTGACTATACAGGTGACTATACAGTTGACTATACAGGTGACTATACAGGTGACTATACAGTTGACTATACAGGTGACTATACAGGTGACTATACAGTTGACTATACAGGTGACTATACAGGTGACTACAGGTGACTATACAGGTGACTACATTTGACTATACAGGTGACTCTACAGGTGACTCTACAGTTGACTATACAGGTGACTATATAGTTGACTATACAGGTGACTATACAGTTGACTATACAGGTGACTATATAGTTGACTATACAGTTGACTATACAGTCGACTATACAGGTGACTATACAGGTGTCTATACAGGAGACTATACAGGTGACTATACAGTTGACTATGCAGGTGACTATACAGGTGACTACAGTTGACTATACAGGTGACTATACAGTTGACTATACAGGTGACTATATAGTTGACTATATAGTTGACTATACAGTCGACTATACAGGTGACTATATAGTTGACTATACAGGTGACTATACAGTTGACTATACAGTTGACTATACAGTTGACTATACAGTTGACTATACAGTTGACTATACAGGTGACTATACAGGTGACTATACAGTTGACTATACAGGTGACTATACAGTTGACTATACAGGTGACTATACAGGTGACTATACAGGTGACTATACAGGTGACTATACAGTTGACTATACAGGTGACTATACAGGTGACTATACAGTTGACTATACAGGTCACTATACAGTTGACTATACAGTTGACTATACAGGTGACTATACTCCGTTTCTTTCCAGCTGACGCGATTTTTTTTTTGCTATGTGAGTGAGGGAGGCAAAAGGCAGAACTGCCCGCAGCGAGTGCCTCCCCCATAGTTGAAAGAGTGACAGGGCCAAAATCAAGGTACGTTCGAGCCCAACTGCCTGGACACACAGAGTTTGAAGCTATTTAAGTCATAGGAAGAGGGAAAGACTGATTCTGGGAGAAAGTTCCAGTGCTCAGCTGTTGTATAGAAGAAAGTTTGAGAGGAACGTTTCATTCTTGGGTTGGAGAGTTGCACAGAGTAGGGGTCGGATTGTGTTGCAAGACGGGTACCATGTGCCCTACGTAGAGGAGGTGATATACACTGGGAAAGCTCTGAGGAACAATGGTCCCTTAGCAGCTAATTTATCGATACTTCATGGATAAATATGAAACTACTATATCTGTGTATTGCCAAGTTTTAATCATTAACACCATATTTCACTACACAATCTTCAAATCTCCATCTTTCCCTCATCTCATGACTTAAATTGTTTCAAACTCCGTGTGTACAGACATTTTGGCTCGAACGTTCCTTGATATTGGCCCTGTCACTTTTGTAACTCTGGGGGAGGCACTCGTCACAGGTAGTTGTGCCTTTTGTCTCCCTCATCCACATAGAAACAAATCATTCACTGATGTTTTGTGTATGTGAACTTTGCAATTTACCGTCAGCTGAAATGAAACCGAGTATAGTTGTTTGTCCCCCCCCCCCCGAGTCGTTTGTCCTTTATACCCCCCTTGGCCAGTTTGGGAATAGATGGTATATATAGAGAGATCTTGGATGGTATATTGAACAATAAGATACGGTATGATGGCGACCTTGGCATTCCTCCTTCCCTTACACCACAATGTTGATGAAAGGGGCCCGTGTTCAGTGGTCAGAGAGAGAGAGAGAGAGTGTGTGTGTGTGTGATAGAGCAAGAGAGAGAGAGAAAAAAAGTGTGTGTGTGTGTGAGAGAGAGAGAGTGTGAGTGTGTGCGTGTGTGATAGAGAGTGAGGGAGAGTGAGTGTGTGTGTGACTGAGAGAGAGAGAGGGGGGGGGGGAACAGAAAAGGGGAATGCAGGCGAAAAAGCAGCGATGACGGAATATACGGTATAAGCATAAAGACAGGTCAACATTTAGAACCGGAAACCACAATATTAGGCGATATAATATACAGACAGATATTTGACAGACAGGTAAATAGACAGACATAAATAGATAGACAGATAGCGAGAGCGTGTATAATGAAGACACAATAGAAGTGGATAGAAGAGGAAGGTAATTAATTTTAGACACGAAAGAGAATAGGAAAGAATGGAAGTTGAGAGGAATGAACAGACAGGCGATTACGATTAGAACACTATCAGGTGCAACGTCTCGGGGGTTTATTATGATATTTGGTTGAATTATTATTGAGGGTTTTCATTGTTTTAGCCATTTTTGAACAATGTGTTTTTAGTTTACCCCCAAGACTTAGAAACACGCCTCTCCAGACCCCCTTCAAGCTAAAAAAAACGTCCCCCAGACCCCCTTCAAGCTAAAAAAACGTCCCCCAGACCCCCTTCAAGATAAAAAAAACGTCCCCCAGACCCTATTCAAGCTAAATATGTACATTTTTCGGTAGAAAAATGTCCCGGCCGAAGGCCGATTTCTCACAAATAGCAGGCTCGCTATCGCTCGCCCAGGAAAAATTTACACCTTATTTGGTTGAAGCATCTTATAATCGCCAAACTAATGAGGTGAAACGTCTTAAAATCTACAAACTAATGGAGTAAAACAGGGAGGATCGAAATTGGCCCGCCCTGCCCCTAATAGGGTTAAGAGGACGTTACATTATATATTTGTTTATTTATAATGATTACGGGTACATATATTTGTTTGTTTATAATGATTACGGGTACATATATTTGTTTATTTATAATGATTACGGGTACATATATTTGTTTATTTATAATGATTACGGGTACATATATTTGTTTATTTATAATGATTACGGGTACATATTTGTTTGTTTATAATGATTACGGGTACATATATTTGTTTATTTATAATGATTACGGGTACATATATTTGTTTATTTATAATGATTACGGGTACATATATGTGTTTGTTTATAATGATTACGGGTACATATATTTGTTTATTTATAATGATTACGGGTACATATATTTGTTTGTTTATAATGATTACGGGTACATATATTTGTTTATTTATAATGATTACGGGTACATATATTTGTTATTTATAATGATTACGGGTACATATTGTTTATTTATAATGATTACGGGTACATATATTTGTTTGATTATAATGATTACGGGTACATATATTTGTTTATTTATAATGATTACGGGTACATATATTTGTTAATTAATAATGATTACGGGTACATATATTTGTTTGTTTATAATGATTACGGGTACATATATTTGTTTATTTATAATGATTACGGGTACATATATTTGTTTGTTTATAATGATTACGGGTACATATATTTGTTTATTTATAATGATTACGGGTACATATATTTGTTTATTTATAATGATTACGGGTACATATATTTGTTTGTTTATAATGATTACGGGTACATATATTTGTTTGTTTATAATGATTACGGGTACATATTTGTTTATTTATAATGATTACGGGTACATATATTTGTTTATTTATAATGATTACGGGTACATATATTTGTTTATTTATAATGATTACGGGTACATATATTTGTTTATTTATAATGATTACGGGTACATATATTTGTTTATTTATAATGATTACGGGTACATATATTTGTTTGTTTATAATGATTACGGGTACATATATTTGTTTGTTTATAATGATTACGGGTACATATATTTGTTTATTTATAATGATTACGGGTACATATATTTGTTTATTTATAATGATTACGGGTACATATATTTGTTTATTTATAATGATTACGGGTACATTTATTTGTTTATTTATAATGATTACGGGTACATATATTTGTTTTCGTTTGCTCCCTAGACCTCTATCAAGCTTAAAAAACACCCCCTAGACCTTCCTTCAAGTTAAAAATTTGTACATTTTTCGGTAGAACAAATTTCCTGGCCGAAGGCCGGTTCCTCCTACAATTAACAGGGTCGGTATCGCTCGCCAGGAAAAAAATTTACGCCTAAATTGCATGAATGGTCTCTATATTGACAAAGCAATGGAGCGAAAGGTCTTGAAATCGCCAAACTAATGGAACGAACGTCTTAAAATTCCAAAGCTAATGGGACTGAACGTGAGGGACAAAAAACAACTACCCCCCCGGCCCCCCCCCCCACCCCAATCTATTGAAACGGTATCTAGGCTATCTTAACCTAGCCTAACCTACCCAATCCGACCTTAATTTTTACCTAGCCTATTCAAACGATATCTATAACCTACCCAATCCTACCTTAATGTTCACCTAGCCTACTATACGATATCTAGGCTATCATAACCCAGCCTAACCTACCTAATCTGACCTTAATGTTCACCTAGCCTACTATACGATATCTAGGCTATCATGACCCAGCCTAACCTACCTAATCCTACCTTAATGTTCACCTAGCCTACTATACGATATCTAGGCTATCATGACCCAGCCTAACCTACCCAATCCTACCTTAATGTTCACCTAGCCTACTATACGATATCTAGGCTATCATAACCCAGCCTAACCTACCTAATCTGACCTTAATTTCAAGCTAGCCTATTCAAACAGTATCTAGCCTATCCCACCCAATCCTGCCTATATTTTAACCTATTTTAATCTAGCCTATGCCTAACCTAACCTAACCCACCCAATCCGACCTTAATCTAAACCTAACAAAACTATCCAGTGAAAAATCTGTTCTGTCGTAACACTGAATTGGGAAGAGTCAAACAGAAGACCTGATGCAAAGATTGTGCTTCGAGGAAAGCCCGGCATTAACCCTTTGAGTGCCAGCGACGTGTGTCATATTCTAGGCTAGCTACATATAGGCGATACTGTGCAGCTTAAGGGGAGATCTCCACTTGAGGGATTTTTTTCTTGACTCCTTTCTCCCTCATGTTTAGCCCCATTGCTTTTGATATTATAAAACGTTTGCCCCATTAGTTTAGCGATTTTAAGAACTTTCACCCCATATTAAGACCTTTCGTGCAATTCAGGTGTCGATTTTATCCTGGCGAGCAATAGCGAGCCTGTAATTTAAGAGGAACCGGCCTTTGGCCGGGAAATTTTTCTACCAAAAAATGTACAAATTTATCTTGAAAGGGACTCAAGGGGGTGTAATTTTAAGCTTGATGGAGGTCTAGGGAACAAACTAAATACCTCCTCTTAAGAAGGATCTGTGGTAATTACAAGGGTTGGTTGAGATAGTTTGAAGCCATATTATTTGCTAGCGGTCCTTCCTAAGTATAATAATATCGCCATTGCCAGAATATAATTAAAAGGATGTCACCGGGACTGACAGGGATACCTTTGTTTTTCAAAAGGCGTAAACAATATACAGTAGCCTATCTGTGTTAGAATGACGTAAGTAGAAATAATGGTGTTGTCTTAGAATGACGTAAGTAGAAATAATGGTGTTGTGTTAGAATGACGTAAGTAGAAATAATGGTGTTGTGTTAGAATGACGTAAGTAGAAATAATGGTGTTGTGTTAGAATGACGTAAGTAGAAATAATGGTGTTGTGTTAGAATGACGTAAGTAGAAATAATGGTGTTGTGTTAGAATGACGTAAGTAGAAATAATGGAACAAATGGTGTTGTGTTAGAATGACGTAAGTAGAAATAATGGTGTTGTGTTAGAATGACGTAAGTAGAAATAATGGAACAAATGGTGTTGTTAGAATGACGTAAGTAGAAATAATGGGTGTTGTGTTAGAATGGGACGTAATGTGTTGTGGTAGAATGAACGTTACGTAGAATAATGGTGGGTTGTTGTTTAAGTAGAATGACGTAAGTAGAAATAATGGAACAAATGGTGTTGTTAGAATGACGTAAGTAGAAATAATGGAACAAATGGTGTTGTGTTAGAATGACGTAAGTAGAAATAATGGTGTGTTAGAATGACGTAAGTAGAAATAATGGTGTTGTGTTAGAATGACGTAAGTAGAAATAATGGAACAAATGGTGTTGTGTTAGAATGACGTAAGTAGAAATAATGGGAAAAATGGTGTGCATCAAGTGAATTTACAAGCAACGCCGATCAGGAGAAACAGAAAAGAACACAATCGTTATACTAGGAAAGAGAGTTAGTCTAGTTCAAAGACTACAATACGGAGAATGATAGAAGTACATGTAGACTATCTTTCTCTCACTCTCACTCTCTCTCTCTCTCTCTCTTTCATTTTGCCTTCGTTATTTAGCGTTCTGTTATCTTTACTTGAAGTAAGTCCTGACCAACTCGTTTGGATCGTACAGTCTGTGTGATCAGTGCATCCAAGTTAATCTGTGTAAAATCTCTCTCTCTCTCTCTCTCTGTCTGTCGCTCTCTCTCTCTCTCTCTCTCTGTCTGTCGCTCCCTCTCACTCTCTCTCTCACTCACTCACTCACTCACTCACTCACTCACTCACTCACTCACTCTGTCTGTCTGTCAGTGCATCCAAGTTAATCTGTGTAAAATCTCTCTCACTCACTCTCTCTCTCTCACACACACACACACACACACACACACACACACACACACACATTGTAAGGAAGAGAGGAAGGTATGGCAGAAGACATTACCGGAGTTGCTTCAGCGTATCACCACCAACAAAGACCCCACGACCTGCAGTTTCTACAGGACCATGAACAGAACTTCAACCAAGATATATACAAGCCTATTTTATTCCTTTTTTTGTCTTCAGCTTACGGTAAACTGAATCCCTTAGCAACTTATTTCACGGTAATGGCAAACTACTAAGCTACTATATATTTTGGCTCGAACATTCCTTGATTTTGGCCCTGTCACTCTTTCAACTCTGGGGGAGGCACTCGTCACAGGTAGTTCTACCCTTTTTCTCCCTCATCCACATAAAAAAAAAAAAAAAAAAAAAAATATATATATATATATATATATATATACTGTATATGTGTGTATACATTCTTCCCAGCTGACGGTAAGCTGAATCCCAGAGTTACTGATTTTACGATAATGGCAACTATTAATCTACTAATCCACTATAATATACGAGTCTTTCTTTTCAACTGACAAACTGAATCTCTTAGCAACTGATTTCACGACATTGGCAAACTACTAATATACAAGTATTTTTTTCCCAGCTAACGTTGAACTGAATTCCTTGGCAACTGAATTATGGATACGCAATGGCAAACTGCTAAACTAGTATTGTTCTGCGTTATATTGATTACAAAGATTTAGTCATGACCAACATATTTCGCTACAAAATCGTCGTAATAGCTGAGGAATCAAGATGAATACGTGGCAATTTACCGTCAACTGATATTAAAAACAGACTTTATGTGTATGTCTGTTTATCGGGACTTGACCATCACAATATCTTCTGTACCCTTTCCACGATATTTTTGCCAGTGTTGCAAACGCGTGTAATGTATCTAATTATAATGTTGGACGGTTTGGGAGAGAGTTATCTTGACCGGGATTCGACCCCACTCACTCCAGGTAGATTAGGAAGAGTTGGGCACCGCAACCAATAATTATCCGCTCATGGTCGAGTCGTTACGGTGCTCAACTCCCCCAAATCTACCTGGAGGTGGTGGGTTCGAATCCTGGTTAGGATGCGTCTCTCCCAGCGTGTAATGTATTTTACGAGTTGTCATTGAAAAGAGGATCTGTCGTGTGTGGGCCAATCGGCTCTCTGCAGACTCCCGTTTTCATATGTGCTTATGTTCTTATGAACACAATACTTTTAAATGCAGGACGTATATTGTATCTCGGAATGTATGACTTGAGAAAATCTACAGAATACTTTTTAAATGCAGGACGTATATTGTATCACGGAATGTATGACTGAGAAAATCCGCCTAAATAATGTCGTGTGTGACAGTTCGGTAATAAAGGGCGGAGGTCTGTTGTTCTCCTTGGTGGGCCCGTGTAAGAAGTCTGAGGGGGAGAGGGGGCCACACACCGCTGGTTCACTTGATGGGGCCCTAAGACGGTATATTGAGAGAGGAGTGGGGGGGGGGGGGGTCTGTGTGGGCCACCCCGCCCCACGCACTTCCGTCCTTATGGGAACAAGAACAAGTAGAGAAGAACAACACCACCATCACCTCTACTACCTTCTCTTCCTCCTTATCCTTCTCTTCCTCCTTATCCTCCTCTTCCTCCTTATCCTCCTCTTCCTCCTCCTCCCCCTCTTCCTCCTTCTCCTCCTCTCCCTGGTTTACTATAATTGGGTTGTTTACCTATAGTCTGTCTCTTTTCAACTGACGGTCAATTGCCATGTTATCGTTAAGATTTGTCAGCTATTATGAAGATATTTTAGTGAAATGTGGTGCTAATTATACAAACCTGGTCTTAATATGATGCAGAGACATAGTACTTTCATATTTTTCCATTGAATATCGATAAATTAGTGCTAAGGGATTCAATTTATCGTCAGCTGATATGAAACGGAGTAAAGTAGTTAGTAGTGCAGATATCCAAACTACCCCGTAAGGATCAATAAGTCTGTTGCAGTGTGTAAGTCCTTTGTATTCCTTTGTATTCCCTTGTATTTCTCCTCCTCCTCCTTCTCCTCCATGGAACAAAAATTGGGACCTTTAGTTAGAACAAAGTTATCAAGCTCATTAGAAACTGAATGACAAGAAATTATTAAGTAATTGGGGAATCAGTACCGGTGTTCACATAATCAGTACCGGTGTTCACATAATCAGTACCGGTGTTCACATAATCAGTACCGGTGTTCACATAATCCTACCGGTGTTCACATAATCCGTACCGGTGTTCACATATCCAGTACCGTTGTTCACATAATCAGTACCGGTGTTCACATAATCAGTACCGGTGTTCACATAATCAGTACCGGTGTTCACATAATCAGTACCGGTGTTCACATAATCAGTACCGGTGTTCACATAATCAGTACCGGTGTTCACATAATCAGTACCGGTGTTCACATAATCAGTACCGGTGTTCCGGTGTTCACATAATCAGTACCGGTGTTCACATAATCAGTACCGGTGTTCACGTAATCAGTACCGGTGTTCACGTAATCAGTACCGGTGTTCACATAATCAGTACCGGTGTTCACATAATCAGTACCGGTGTTCACATAATCAGTACCGGTGTTCACATAATCAGTACCGGTGTTCACATAATCAGTACCGGTGTTCACATAATCAGTACCGGTGTTCACATAATCAGTACCGGTGTTCACATAATCGCCGCCCTACTTCTCCGTCGAATATGATAAAAGGGTTTGTTTCACTATCTGATAATTGGCATAGGTAGCGCCAACGAGCTTGACAATAATCTGGACCCCTTAACTTCTTATAACTCAAGATTAATGAAAGCAATCGGGCTGACGTTTCTATCATTTGGGAAGAGTTCACAAGGACATAGGGGTGGATATTGACAGCCGGTTTGCTCTAGGCCCTTCTGAGTTACGAAGAGGTCAGGGATCGAAATGTTTGTCAAGTTCGTTTCTGCTACTTATAGTCGGTGGTAGGTGTGATGACTGACTGACTGATGGCTAGAGTTAAAGATAGACTAATTGGAGGGTTAACTTGGAGGGTACTGGGGTGTGTAATAATAGGTGAAGAATAGATAGAAGTGTGATGTTTGTATTGGTGGATATTTATAGGATTCTGACTGAAGCTAACCATTTTTTTTTTTTTTCATTTAATAAGTCGGTAGAGGTGGTAGCTCAGACGGTAGTTGTGGTAGGTAGGTAGGTAGGTAGTTAAGACGGTAGTTGTGGTAGGTAGGTTGGTAGGTTGGTGGAACGGGTGGTTTGGCGGTAACAGCGTGACAGGTAATTCGGGTTTTATGGTGTGATAGGAGAAAACTGAAAAGAAGAGAAAGTTAGAGAGTGAGTGAGAGCTTGTGCGTGTGTGAGAGAGAGAGAGAGAGAGAGAGAGAGTGTGTGTGTGTGAGAGAACGAGCGTTTGTGTGTGTGTGTTCGTGTAAATAGAAAGATAGAGAGAGGAAGAGAGATAGAGAGAGAGAGTGTGTGTGTGTGGTGGTTAATATAGATCCACCCTCAGACCAGATAGTGATGAAGTGAATATCATACAGTGGCACTCACTAAAGCCAGATACAAATATTGGCCTATGTATATTTATTTATTCAGGGTGCCTGGCTTCCACCCCACAGCGCACGCACACACACACACACATACTGTACTGACACACATACACATACTGTACACATACACCCATACTGTATTCCAACACACACATACACCCATACTGTACTCCAACACACATACACACATACTGCACTCCAACACACACACTGCACTCCAACACACATACACATACACACATACTGTACTCACATAAACACATACTGTACTCCCACACACACATACATATATACTATACTCACACACATACATATACCGTATTCACACACATACACATATACTGTACTCACATACATAAACATACACACATACTGTACTCACATACACACATACTGTACTCCCACACACACACACATATATACTATACTCACACACATACACATACTGTATTCACATACATACACATATACTGTACTCACATACCACACATACTGTACTCCCACACACACACACATATATACTATACTCACACACATACACATACTGTATTCACATACATACACATATACTGTACTCACATACACACATACTGTAATCCAACACACACACATACACACATAGGCTATTGTACTCACACACATGCACATACACACATACTGTACTCACACACATACACATACACAGTACTAACACACATACTGTACTAACACACATACACACATACTGTACACATACACATACACACACACATACTGTACTAACACATACTGTACTAACACACATACACACATACTGTACACATACACATACACACATACTGTACTAACACACATACACACATACTGTACTAACACACATACACACATACTGCACTAACACACATACACACATACTGTACTAACACATAAACACATACTGTACTAACACACATAAACACATACTGTACTCACACACATACTGTACACATACACACACATACTGTACTCACACACATACACACATACACACATACACATTCTGTACTCACACACATACTGTACTAACACAGATACACACATACTGTACTCACACACATACACATACACACAAACTGTACTAACACACATAACCCATACTGTACTCACACACATAACCCATACTGTACTCACACACATACTGTACTTACACACATACTGTACTCACACACATACTGTACTTACACACATACACACACACACACATACTGTACTAACACACATAAACACATACTGTACTCACACACATACTGTACTTACACACATACTGTACTTACACACATACTGTACTAACACACATACACACATACATACTGTACTAACACACATAACACATACTGTACTTACACACATACTGTACTCACACACAAACTGTACTAACACACATAACACATACTGTACTCACACACATACTGTACTTACACACATACTGTACTCACACACATACTGTACTAACACACATACACACACACACATACTGTACTAACACACATAAACACATACTGTACTCACACACATACTGTACTAACACACATACACACATACTGTACTCACACACATACTGTACTCACACACATACACATACACACATACTGTACTCACACACATACACACATACTGTACTAACACACATAAACACACACACATACTGTACTAACACACATAAACACATACTGTACTCACACACATACACACACACATACTGTACTAACACACATAAACACATACTGTACTCACACACATAAACACACACACATACTGTACTAACACACATAAACACACACACATACTGTACTCACACACATACTGTACTCACACACATACTGTACTAACACACCACACAAACACACACATACACATACACATAAACACATACTGTACTCACACACATACTGTACTCACACACATACTGTACTAACACACATACACACATACTGTACTCACACACATAAACACATACTGTACTCACACACATAGTGTACACATAAACACATACTGTACTCACACACATACTGTACTCACACACATAAACACATACTGTACACACACATACTGTACTAACACACATACTGTACTCACACACATACACATACTGTACTAACACACATAAACACATACTGTACATACACACATACTGTACTAACACACATAAACACATACTGTACTCACACACATACTGTACTCACACACATACTGTACACATACACATAAACACATACTGTACTCACACACATACTGTACTCACACACATAAACACATACTGTACACACACACATACTGTACTCACACACATAAACACATACTGTACACACACACATACTGTACTAACACACATACTGTACTCACACACACACACACACACACACACACATACTGTACTAACACACATAAACACATACTGTACATACACACATACTGTACTAACACACATAAACACATACTGTACTCACACACATACTGTACTCACACACATACTGTACTCACACACATACTGTACTCACACACATACTGTACTCACACACATACTGTACTAACACATACTGTACTCACACACATACTGTACTCACACACATAAACACACACATACTGTACAAACACACATAAACACATACTGTACTCACACACATATAAACACACACATACTGTACTAACACACATAAACACATACTGTACTCACACACACACACACATACTGTACTAACACACATAAACACATACTGTACTCACACACATACTGTACACACACACATACTGTACTAACACACATACTGTACACACACACACACACACACACACATACTGTACACACACACATACTGTACTAACACACATAAACACATACTGTACTCACACACATACTGTATTCACTCCTACACATACATATACATACACACTGTAGTCACACACATATTTAGTTATATATATATTATTATTAAACGGATAAATAGCGATATTCATATTTATCTCTTTATATTTACCTCTCCTGTTTTGTACATTTTGCCAGCTGCCTCACACGCATATCTGTTTATATATTTGCGTTAAACTGAGTAATATCGACATTTAACCCCTTTAGTACCGAGTTGTCCTTGTCATTATAATCTGGATATTATTAGACGATTGTATCCAGCTTCAGAAGGACGTGTAGCAATTAAAAGGCTTCAAACTATCTCGACTATCCCTTTTAAACACCACGGTTTCCTCCTAAGCTTCATACGGTCGTCTAAATATTACTGGAATGAGACACCAAAATATATCCTCGGTAAGGAAGGGGTTAAGGGGGGTGACATGTTTTTTGTTCTGTCCTTTTCTATCTTTCTCTGGCTTGTATCCATTTGGCCCCATTCAGCCTACTGTTTTAAGACGTTTATCCCCATCCAGGTGTTAATTTCTTACTGGTGAGCGGTAGCGAGCCAGCATATTTTTTTTTTTTATGTTAGACAGCAGGCTATATTTGTACATTTTTCGATAGAAAAATGTCTCCGGCGAAGCCGGATTTCTTCATATAATGCTGGGTCGCTATCGCTCGCCAGGAAGAAATCGACACCTAGATGGGGATAAACGTCTTAAAATAGTTGGCTGAATGGGGCCGAATGGATACAAGCTGTCTCCTCTCCAGTGCCGGGGTCGCTTGGCTTGTGGTGTTGTGCCCTTGTAGGCTTGTATGATGTATGTTGACGTGTTGCTTGTGTGACCCTTATCTCAACCTTGACCTGACCTGACCTGCTGGACCCCTTGTACTTCACCCACACCTTGACCCCATTCCATAACACCTTGAGAGACAGGGAGGGAATTATTCTTCACTCGGGTGACTCTGGGAATTACATTATATATATATATATATATATATATATATATATATATATATATGCATATATAATAGTTGTGGTGTCTGTGTGTGTTGTGTCTTTGAGATGAACAGATACGTAGCTAGAGAGAGAGAGAGAGAGAGAGAGAGAGAGAGAGAGAGAGAGAGAGAGAGAGAGGATGGCTATAAGGTCAGGTCATACGAGTGGTGTTGTCATGATGGGATGTGGCTGTGGCCCTTTAAAAGCTAAGCCTGTAAATATTGTCACGTGGTTTTTGTGATGTGTTGTGGGTGTGGTTGTATGTGGGTGTATGTGGGGTGTGTTGGGTGATGATCAAAGTGTGGAGCGCTTATGGTGGGGGGGGGGTGTGGGTTGGTGGTGGGTGGTGTGTGTGTGTTGTCGGTGTGATAAGAGAGAGGACGGAGGGATCGCATGTGTGTTTAGTTACGTGTGTGTGTAAATGCCTGCGTTGTGGTATGTGTGTGTGTGTGTGTGGGTGAGAGATTTTTGAGTTAGTGTGTGTAAATGCCTGTCTTGTGTTCTGTGTGTATGTGTGGGTATGAGTTTTTAAGCTCTTGTGAATCCCTGTTTTGTGTTGTGTGTGTGTTTTGTGTGTGTATGTGTGTGGTGTGTGTATGTTTGTGTTGTGTATGTGTGTGTTTTGTGTGTGTTTTGTGCTCTGTGTGTGTGTTTTATGTTGTGTAGTGTGTGTAAGTGTGTTGTGTTCTGTGTGTGTGTGTGTGTTTGTGTGTGTGAGTGTACCGTGTGTCCTGTTTCGCCCTGTATTGTTCTATGTTATTATGGTGTGTTGTGTGTGCCTGTGTTGGGTGTGTGTGTTGATAGCGGTTCTGTGTCTGTGTGTGTTTTGTGTGCACTTGTGTTCTGTAGAGGTGTGTGTGTTTTTGTAAAAATTCTTTCCAAGTACGAGTTGTTGCTATAAGTTGTAACATCAGGGTTTACGTGTGTGGATGTACGTTTATAGACACACACACACACACACACACACACAACCACATCACACACACCACACACACACACACACACACACACACCACACACACACCCATACACGACCACACACGGTTTGGTGTGACGGTTATTACTCTTCTTCGCTTCTTCTTCTTCTTTGTTATTTTCGCTTGTTTATTTTATTTATTTATTTATTTATTTTAGTTGCCCATTATTTATATAGTGTATGTGCGTCTGATTCTCTTTAAGGGGAGATTTCCACTTGAGGGATTATTTTCTTTATCTTTACCTACCCATTCTCCCTCATTGTTTAGCACCCATTGCTAATTTGAACTTTTATAGACGTTCATCCCCCCCTTATTTTGGCGTTTTTATAACTTTCGCCCCATTTATGTCCCTTTTAGACCTTTCGATTGCCATTTAGGGTGTCGATTTTTTTTTCCTGTCGAGCGAAAGCGCAGCCTGTAATTTAAGAGAAATCGGCCTTCGCCGGTCGACATTGTTTCTACCGAAAAAATGTACCACTTAATCTTGAAGGGAGTCAATGGGTGTATTATCAAAGCTTGATGGACGTCTATGAAACACAACGGCTAACAACCTGCCTCCTGCCCTTAACCCTTTATTATCTCTCTGCTTTCTGTTCCACTCTCCTCATTTCTGCATAGCCTCTATTTTATATGTTATTTTTCTATTATTATTGTCTCATTATCTACAGTTAACAGACACACACCCTCCTCTCTCTCTCTCCCCCCTCCGCTCATCCCCTTCCGCTCATCCCCCCCTCCCCCCACTTTTTTACATAACTACACCCTCCCCCCCGCATACGCCTCCCCCTTCCCCCTCCTCCACTCATACTCTTCTCCCCCTACCACCTCCCCCACTCATACCCCTCAATACCCTCCCCCCCTCCTCCCCCACTCATACACCTAACACCTCCCCCACGTCATACACCTATAAGTGCAAGAGCGTACCTCCAAAAGAACAAGTTGATCGATAATTCAACACAATCTAGATAAGATTGTCATGTTCTGGGCCCAAGTTTGGGCAAATGAATTTTCAATGCGGCTAAATTTAAAGTACTACATGTCGGATCCCCTAATGAGAAAGCAGACTAATCGATGAATGGCACTCACAGCTTAAGAATGGTAAACCGAGAAACTGATCTAGGGAGTGAACAATATCGAGTAACCTAAAACCGAGTCAACATGTTCACAGTTGTTACAAGGCCAACAAAATAAATTGGCTTTATAAGGTCAGGTCCATTATTTGTGCATAAATCCAAAGAAGTTATCCTAACCCTTTACAATTCCTTAGTCCGCGCCCTCGTCTGGCAATACTGCGTTCAATCCTGGTGCCTTAATTCCAAAAAAGATATAAACAAGCTAAAAACGAGTTCAACGTATAGTTCCCAAATGATACCTAGCCTAAACAACAAACCATACGAAAAGCGGCTGGAGGAATTAAATCCTATTTGCCTTTAACCCAGCGCAGATTATAAAGCGACTTGATTCACGTGTTTCAAAATCATTCAAAGGCATCCGACAATATGAACTGTAGTAAGTACTTCACTATCGCCCAATCTAATTACACGCGGGGAAACGGTTGCAAACTTAGTGGTAAATCTTTTAACTCTCACGCTCTAAGAATTTCTTCTTCAATCGAGTTGGCAACTTGTGGAATGGGCTTCCCCGAGACGTTATGGGACTGCGCAACCGTTGATTCATTTAAATTCCGGCCCTATACAAATATCTCTGCATCAAACCCGACTGACTGCGTTTTGTAAATGAAGTAACTTTAATCCTCCCCTCAGTTACTAACCCATATGGCCCCTCTAATACTTCCTAGTCCTGCCACGTTAGTGCCAGGGCAGTAGGTCCTTTCCATGTTCACTTACCCACCTCTAAACCACTGTTTGTACACTTTGAATCCTCATGTTTTTGGAGGACAAGCACCTCGGAATGTCACTCCTCACCTGTTGTTGCTTGATTTCCTTTGTAACTCCTTTGTACTCCTTTGTACCTCCTAATGCTACCCCTACTCAAACACCCTCACACTCATAACCCCTCATCGCCTTGAATATTGACGTCACTCACGATTGAATACCATCCACTCATAGTATTCTGCCGACAGTCTGTTACTCTCCCGATCAACTGGCTAAATTATGCCACCTCTATTTGTCTGATCCCACTTTATGTCTTCTCTAGTCTAGCGATACCTGTAGATTTTCTTATCTTTTCTCCTGTCTATATTCTCTCCTCTCCCCTCTTTCCTCTCCTCCTTTTTTTTATGTTTCTGTCTTTTCTCCCCCTTCTCCTCCTCATTTCTCCTTCCTCCTCATTGTCCCCTCCTTTTCTTCTCTCTCTCACTTACTTTTATCCATCGCTATTAATCTCCACTATAGTATTCATTAGAATTGTTACCACGCAGAAATGTCTAGCATTTTAAGCTAGGATATAGGATATTTATTTATTGGCTTTAATACATTGGAATTTAAATGGTTGCTGACTGGCGAAACACCTCTGCTCAGCAGGTTGCAAAATCTTCCGTGTAGAAAGAGGTTTGAAAAACTATTTAGATTCCTTGACTCTGGAACTGGTATTTTTTTTTTTTTTATTTTTTTTTTTTTTTTTGTTTATTCATAGAAAAAGACTGTATTTGGTGTGCAACTATGAAACCTACGTGGTTAGGAAGAGGGGGGTAACAAAATTTCCCTAGACTTCCTCAAGCTTAAAAATTTCTTACCGTCCCCCTTTCAAGATAAATTTGTACCGGTAGAAAAATGTGACAACGTTCCCCCGTAATTCATTCATTGCAGGAAAAAAGTTGACACCTAATGGCAAAGGGTCCTTAAAGATTGGACAGAAATGGGGCATTATCGCCAAATATGGGACCACAGTCTATTTCTTAATGCACTGGGCTAAACATAGGAGAAGATGGCAGAAAAATCCAGGTGGAAAATCTAATGTATACCTCATATGTAATCCCACAATAGGTCTATAAACTGTTCCAACTGTTTAGAGAGGTTAGATTGCTTTCATTTTACATCGGGCAATAAGTTATTTGGGCGCCATGTCTTTTGGATTTTTGCTCTGTACTCACTATAATTCAGTCTTCATTTGAGTGAAATAAAAACTGTTCATACATTGAAGTATTCAACAACTGAGAACTACCACACAAGTCCAAACAATCATGGAGACATTCATAACACTATCAAAGCCGGTACTCTAGGACATCTTAACGACCACAAGCTCTCCTGTTGCTTATGGTTTAGCTGTGGAACTGTATTCTATCCCGGTGTGAAACCTCTTGCTATTCCCTGTACCCACTTGTGACCACGGCCCTGTTTTCGAAACGCGTGTTTGTATTTGTACCCGTTTGATACTGGATGCCCGGTCAGTCTATTCTGCAACTCATTAGTAATGGTTTCGTAACTATCACAAGATACGGTATACAGATGCCCTCTTTTTTATAAATATAGGAAACCCATCATTTACTAGATAAATGCCGCTCAAGATTACATCCCACAGTGAGTATGTTCATTCTAAGTCAGAGTAAGATCGATAGCAGAGTTACAAGGGTAAAAAGAATGAATTAGAAAGATGAGAGAGAATGAGAGAGTGGTACGAGGAGGAGTAAAAGGAAAAATGGTGAAGATAGAAAAAAGTAGAGTATATGAGGAATAATGGGGAGAGGAGAGGGTAGAGAATGAAAATTTAGGGCGATCGTAAAAAGAGAGATAGAAATACGTTTTCCTAACTGTAAACTGGGATTACCATGTAAGATACAGAGTAGATACTTTTTCAGCAGAATTTTGTATACCACAGGTAATATAGTTTGTTTAAAATTACCACTAGAGGATTGCGGGTTTTTTCTATACAAGGAAGTTGTCCAGTACAATTTAAAAGATAGAAATATAAAGTGTGTCTAAGGGATAATAACGTATGACTTTTAGTGATTTATTTTTCAATATAGAGCAATTATGTCAGATCTGTTCAATCGGATTAAATTAATAGAAATAGTGTATTTTTAATATTTTTAGAGTATTAGCATGTTTATGCAGGCATGGATTAGCATTGCTCCGAAATTAAACAAAGGACTCGCGATTAGGGCGATTTTTAAGAGATACAAGAAGTTTTATGGTTGTCATAAAAGTTTTCATTGATACCGCCATTAGAGTTTATATTCTTTTGGCGAAGGAGAGATAATATGGACAAATAATGTAGAGATTGGGAGGAAAATAAAAAATGAGGTTTATCATAGAGGTCCGATTGATATAACTTGATGGAGGCACCAAAAACAATAATCCCTTAATCCATAGTTTACGGAGCCGATTATGGTCATTTTAGTAGATTGACTTAAGGTCTATGATGATAAATAATGTGAGGATATGACCTAGGAGTATTTAATCTATTATGATTTTTTCATGGACAATGCTAAAATAAATATCCCTATAAGCCGATTATGGTGGGAGGAAGAATGTCTGGGTGGACCTATTGTTAAATTAGTGATATGCCAGAGTTAAAAAAAAAGCACCATTAATATCGAAAAAAAAATAGTGCAAAAATTAATGTACAATACCCGAACTTCAAAACCAAAGCATGGTCTAAAGGAAATCAGAAAAACATAAAGAAAACTATGATAAAGGGAAAGAGGGGACTCAAAAAAGAACCCTAAAGCTTTTTACCAACTATATAAATCTAAAGTTAGAGATGTAATAGGCCCCTAAAAACTTCAATAGGAGAAATAACAGAAAATGATTTAGAAATGTGCAGTACATTAAATAGTCAGTTTCTTTCCGTTTTCACTAATGAAAATTTGGCACAGATTCCAGAAGTCAATATGGTATATAGTGATAGTATAGAAAATATGTTAAGTACAGTTAGTATAAGTAGAAATGATGTGCTTAAGGAAATTGACAGACTGAAACCTCAAAAATCGCCTGGTCCTGACGAGGTATATGCTAGAGTATTAAAAGAATGCAGAGATGAGTTAAGTAGTCCATTAGCATTTATATTTAACAAGTCATTAGAAACAGGTTTAGTTCCAGAAGCTTGGAAGCTTGCAAATGTAGTTCCGATCTTCAAAAAAGGTGATAAATCGATAGCATCCAATTACCGTCCCATTAGTCTCACATCAATCATAGGAAAGTTGCTAGAGTCTATTATTGCTAGGAAAATTAGAAGCCACTTAGTAAAATTTAACTTAATAAATTCTTCTCAGCATGGATTCACTCAGGGACGTTCGTGCCTTACTAATTTGCTTAGCTTTTTCTCAGAGGTATATGAAGCAGTAGATAGTGACAAGTCATATGATATTATATATTTAGATTTCAGTAAAGCTTTCGACAGAGTCCCTCATGAGAGATTGATGAGAAAGGTTGAGGCACATGGAATAGGAGGGTCGTTGTTGGGATGGATTAGGTCATGGCTAATTGGTAGGAAACAGAGAGTCAGCATAAATGGTACCAAGTCAGAGTGGGGAGCAGTCAAAAGTGGTGTCCCCCAGGGATCGGTATTAGGTCCCCTGTTGTTTCTTATATACATAAATGACCTAGATTTAGGTATAACTAGTAGGATAAGTAAATTCGCAGACGATACTAAAATGGGGAGATCAATTGATTCAGATAGCGATATAGAGTGCCTCCAAAGGGATCTAGATACCTTACATGAATGGTCAGTAAATTGGCAGATGAAGTTTAACATTGACAAATGCAAGGTATTAAAGATAGGGAAGATGCAAACAAATGTTAAATATAAACTAGCTAATTTAGAATTAGAAAATTCAGACTGCGAGAAAGATCTAGGTGTGTTTGTTAGCAATGATTTGAAGCCTAGAAAACAGTGTATAAGCGTTCGTAATAAGGCAAACAGGATTCTCGGGTTCATCTCTAGGAGTGTGAGTAACAGAACTGCTGATGTTATCTTAAAACTTTACTTGTCATTAGTGAGACCCCATATGGATTATGCTGTCCAATTTTGGTGTCCTTATTACAGAATGGACATAGATTCATTGGAGAGAATTCAGCGTAGAATGACAAAAATGATCCATAATATTAGAAATTTTCCGTATGAAGAAAGGTTGAAGAAATTAGGTTTACATTCGTTAGAGAGACGCAGAGTTAGAGGGGATATGATAGAGGTGTTCAAGTGGGTTAGTGGGATTAACAAAGGGGACATGACAAATGTACTAAAGCTCAGTGATAGCGAAAGAACTCGTACCAATGGTTTCAAATTAGATAAATTTCGTTTCAGAAAAGATATAGGCAAATATTGGTTTGGTAACAGAGTTGTAGATGGGTGGAATAGGCTACCAAGTGATATAGTGGGATCAAGAACGATAGGGAGCTTTAAGATAAATTGGATAAGCATATGGACGAGAAGGTTGGGTGTGAAGGGGGATCAGCCGGGTTGGGCCAATCAGCGCTCTGCAGACCCCCGTAATCCTGCGTTAATCTCTAACCGGTTTGGTAAGATGATCCTCAGGGTATTAGAGTGTTGAGCCTATAATTGGGCTTTGTAATTGGGGTTGTGTGGGACAGGGATCTGCCTTGCTTAGGCCAATCGTCGTCTTTCTGCAGACTCCCATTT
>CM064552.1:43201790-43256451 GCA_032716605.1 Paralithodes platypus | reverse complement strand
TGTACCAGCGACGTCTGTTGTAGGGTATTGTAGCTATATTTAGACGATTGTATGCAGCTTAGGACTTGTTGGGATGGATCTGTGGTTAGCATTAAGAGGGTTGTGTTTGAAAAGGGGGGATTTAGGGGGGTTCCAAGCTGTATAACTGTTAGAGACACTGAATATCTGAACATAAGTAACACCCCGTTCTTTAAGGGGAGGTATTTAGTTTGTTCCCTACGTTTTCATCAAGCTTAAAATTACACCCCCTAGACCCCCTTTCAAGATAAATTTGTACATTTTTTCGGTAGATAAGATGGTCCAGGCCGGAGGCCGGTTGCTCTTAAATTACAGGCTCGCTTTCGCTCGCCTGGAAAAAATCGACACCTTAATGGCACGAAAGGTCTTAAAATTGACAGCAATAGGGCAAAGTGTCTTAAAATGTCCAAACTACTAGAGCGAACGTCTTAAAATCTCCAAAGCAATGGGGCTAAACATGAGGGAGAAAGGGGGTCCAGAAAAAATCCCTCAAGTGGAAATCTCCCCTTATATATAAATATCAAATACAAACCCCAATGTACTTGAATAAACTAATGAAAGCAATTATGGCCCTCCCGGGATTCGAACTCGGGACACCACACCCAGAACATAAGCACCTAACCCATTACACCACCAACATACAATAGCTTAGTAGCCAGAATTTAATATATACAATTATCGACGGTACAGAAGGGGTTATAAGTGCTGGGCCGAATGGATACAAGCCAAAGAGAGAGGGAGAGAAAGAGAGAAAAAAACAAAAGCGAGGTGGGCTCCCTTAAGGGGAGGTATTTACTTTGCTCCCTAGGCCTCCATCAAGCTTAAAATTACACCCCCTCGAGTCCCTTTCAAGATAAATTTGTACATTTTTCGGTAGAAAAATTTCCCGGCCGAAGGGCGGTTCCTCTTTAATTACAAGCTCGCTATCGCTCGCCCGGGTAAAAACGACACCCGAATTGCCACAACGAAAGGTCTCTTAATATGGGGTGATGATTGAAATTCTTAAAATCGCTAAACTAATGGGACAAACGTTTTATAATATTCAAAAGCAATGGGGGCTACTCAAACAATGAGGGAGGAAATGGCGTCAAGGAAAAAAAATCCCTCGGAGGTGGAGATCTCCCCTTAAGTGTCCGGGTTATAGTTCCCTAATAGGTGTGTCCCGGCGTCTACCCCCACAGGTCTAACGAGTCAAACTACCCTCGTTAACCACTCCTTCCCCGCTCGTTTGTGGTTGGTTCAGGTAAGCGTTAAGGGGGAAGGGTATAATATTTTGTGGTCGATTATTATTATTATTATTATTATTATTATTATTTATTTTTGTTTAGTTTCCTTCCTTCGCCCCATTTCCGTCAATTTTAAGACCTTTCGTGGAATTTAGGTGTCGATTTTATCCTGGCGAGCGATAGCGAGCCTGTATTCTAAGAGGAATCGGCTTTCAGCCGGGACATTTTTCTACCGAAAAATTTACAAATTTATCTTGAAAGGGGCTCAAGGGGGTGTAATCTTAAGCTTGAAGGATATCTAGGGACCAAACTAAAAACCTCCCCTTAACAAATCATTTATATTCGTATATTCCAAAATCGGAATGAATAAATTCAATACAAAATTCAATACAAAATTCAATACAAAATTCAATACAAAATTCAATACAAAATGTCTCTATGAAATCCTTGGAGTGTCCAAATTGGTTGGGAACACATAATTTCGGACTAACAAAAGGTATATTAGTTCTTTAGCCGTGAACAAAAGGTATATTAGTTCTTTAGCCGTGAACAAAAGGTATATTAGTTCTTTAGTCGTGAACAAAAGGTATATTAGTTCTTGAACAAAAGGTATATTAGTTCTTTAGCCGTGAACAAAAGGTATATTAGTTCTTTAGCCGTGAACAAAAGGTATATTAGTTCTTTAGTCGTGAACAAAAGGTATATTAGTTCTTGAACAAAAGGTATATTAGTTCTTTAGCCGTGAACAAAAGGTATATTAGTTCTTTAGTCGTGAACAAAAGGTATATTAGTTCTTTAGTCGTGAACAAAAGGTATATTAGTTCTTTAGCCGTGAACAAAAGGTATATTAGTTCTTTAGTCGTGAACAAAAGGTATATTAGTTCTTTAGTCGTGAACAAAAGGTATATTAGTTCTTGAACAAAAGGTATATTAGTTCTTTAGCCGTGAACAAAAGGTATATTAGTTCTTTAGTCGTGAACAAAAGGTATATTAGTTCTTTAGTCGTGAACAAAAGGTATATTAGTTCTTTAGCCGTGAACATTCCTTGGACTAAGGGGAGGGGGGGGGGGGTTAGTATGGTAAGTTGATACTATTTGGCCGCACGGAGGTTTTATATATATTATTTTAGTTTCTATCTCCCCTGTTTCGCGCTCCATTCGTTTGGAGATTTTAAATCATTTCTTCACCCCTTTAGTTTGGCGATAATATATGACGCTTTACCCCATTCAGGTGTCGATATATTTCTGGGCGAGCGATAGCGAGCCTGTTACTTAAAAGAAGCCGGTCTTTGCCGGAACAAAGAAAAACAAATACACATAAAGCTTGATGTGACTCTGGGTGTATTTTTTTTTTTTAGCTTACTTTGGGAAGCCGTTTTTGTTAGCCTAGGGGAAAATTATAATACATTGCTCGAAAATGGTAAACAAAACAACACAAACAAAAACAAGCAAAATCCTCAATACTAATTAAACAAAATGTCATAACCTCCAACACGTCGGACCAGATCATGTTAAGCCACTGTATATTACGTTGTCGACGCCTGCCCGGGATGTAACACAGCACCCCATACCATTAAACACATCATAGAAGACTGCATTTCACACAACCACTTACGCCAACAACACAATCTACACTCAATGAGAGCTCTGTGGGAAAGCCCGATCGTGGCCATGGCCTTTCTCAGGGACTCGGGGCTGTTCGGCCAGGCAGCTTAGGGAACAACAACAACAACAACAACAACAACAACAACGTGAGAAAGGTAGTCACTCGTACAAATTGTGAATCCTTTGTTGGTTTTGTTTGCTTTATATAAATACAGCAAATAGGGAAGGATGTACAGTATGTATGATATTGGTTTTATATCAATTGGTATTATATACAGTAGGTATAGTATTAACGTATACCCAATATAGTCATAAATCAACATATACTGTATACAAATATCTGCATGATGAAAATAATTACGAGAAGTACATGAACTGTGAAGGAATATGAGAATAGGTCTCTGTCGGCTTCCCAACGAACTGAACTGACCCAAATAGAGTCCCTCTTACGTCAAAACAGAGCGACAAATACAATAATTAACGAGTCGGAAACGGTCTCCTCTACCCGCGACCCACAAAATAATCCGCGACCGCAGTAATGGCCTGTCCAGCGTAATGTAAACAAACAATATGGCGCGCGCTTTCTCCCGGGCAGATGTTCTCGGCGCGTGTCTCTCCCTCCCCGTCACCCACATTATCGTCCTTACGCTGTGGGGTGATAAGGGCGGTAATCCAGTACTACCAATCATCGATCACATTGACGGGGGTGTAATGCTCTTAGTGCTAGTTGGTGATAAGGCCTATGTTTGCTTGCTTTTCTGCGGGGTCCACGGAACACATAGCCGAGAGTATAAAGGACTTTATGCTAGTCGGATATAAGGCCTATCTCTGCCGGACGCTTCGCGGTATCCACGGTCCATCACCTTGATTAGCTGAAGGTGAAGGGATAACCTATCAATGCCCGGCCGAGTGAGGGGAAGGGGAAGAAAGGAAAGGGTAGAGGGGAAGGGGCGTGATGGGAGGGGCAGGGGTGTGATGGGAGGGGAAGGGCTGTGATGAGAGGGGAAGGGGCGTGATGGGAGGGGCAGGGGTGTGATGGGAGGGGAAGGGCTGTGATGAGAGGGGAAGGGGCGTGATGGGAGGGGAAGGGGCGTGATGGGAGGGGAAGGGGCATGATGGGAGGGGAAGGGGCGTGATGAGAGGGGAAGGGCTGTGATGGGAGGGGAAGGGGCGTGATGAGAGGGGAAGGGTTTGTGATGGGAGGGGAAGGGGCGTGATGGGAGGGGCAGGGGTGTGATGGGAGGGGAAGGGGCGTGATGGGAGGGCAAGGATCGTGATGGGAGGGGAAGGGCTGTGATGAGAGGGGAAGGGGCGTGATGAGAGGGGAAGGGGTGTGATGGGAGGGGAAGGGGTGTGATGAGAGGGGAAGGGTCGTGATGAGAGGGGAAGGGCTGTGATGGGAGGGGAAGGGGCGTGATGAGAGGGGAAGGGCTGTGATGGGAGGGGAAGGGTCGTGATGGGAGGGGAAGGGGCGTGATGGGGGGGGAAGGGGCGTGATGGGAGGGGAAGGGGTGTGATGGGAGGGGAAGGGGCATGATGGGAGGGGAAGGGGTGTGATGGGAGGGGAAGGGGCGTGATGGGAGGGGAAGGGTCGTGATGGGAGGGGAAGGGCTGTGATGAGGGGAAGGGCTGTGATGAGGGGAAGGGGCGTGATGAGAGGGGAAGGGGCATGATGGGAGGGGAAGGGCTGTGATGAGAGGGGAAGGGGCATGATGGGAGGGGAAGGGCTGTGATGGGAGGGGAAGGGTCGTGATGAGAGGGGAAGGGCTGTGATGGGAGGGGAAGGGTCGTGATGGGAGAGGAAGGGCTGTGATGAGAGGGGAAGGGCTGTGATGAGAGGGGAAGGGCTGTGATGAGAGGGGAAGGGGCATGATGGGAGGGGAAGGGCTGTGATGAGAGGGGAAGGGGCATGATGGGAGGGGAAGGGCTGTGATGGGAGGGGAAGGGTCGTGATGAGAGGGGAAGGGCTGTGATGGGAGGGGAAGGGTCGTGATGGGAGAGGAAGGGCTGTGATGAGAGGGGAAGGGGCGTGATGAGAGGGGAAGGGGCATGATGGGAGGGGAAGGGCTGTGATGAGAGGGGAAGGGGCGTGATGGGAGGGGAAGGGCTGTGATGAGAGGGGAAGGGGCGTGATGAGAGGGGAAGGGGCATGATGGAGGGGAAGAGCTGTGAGGGGAGGGGAGGGGGGGTGAGGGGAGGGGAAGGGCTGTGATGAGAGGGGAAGGGGCGTGATGAGAGGGGAAGGGGCATGATGGGAGGGGAAGGGCTGTGATGAGAGGGGAAGGGCTGTGATGGGAGGGGAAGGGTCGTGATGGGAGGGGAAGGGCTGTGATGAGAGGGGAAGGGGCATGATGGGAGGGGAAGGGGCATGATGGGAGGGGAAGGGCTGTGATGAGAGGGGAAGGGGCGTGATGAGAGGGGAAGGGCTGTGATGGGAGGGGAAGGGGCATGATGGAGGGCGGGGCGAAGGGCTGTGATGGGATGGGAGGGGAAGTGATGTTGATGAGAGGGGAAGGGCTGTGATGGGAGGGGAAGGGGTGTGATGAGATGCGAAGGGGAGGGGAAGGGGTGTGATGAGATGGGAAGAGCCGTGATGGGAGGGGAGGAGGTGGGACGGGTACGATATGAAAGAAGGGGGATCACAAGTGCGTTTTTCCAGCGAATATCGGTCGGTAGCTGTGGTTTTGGTAGCGTTATGGGTGGCTCTGTCTTATCGTTATCGGCTACTTCAGTGGTGTTAGATTGTTAACTTCGCTAGGTAAGGAGAAAAGATGTACGATTGTTAACTTCGCTAGGTAAGGAGAAAAGATGGACGATTGTTAACTTCACTAGGTAAGGAGAAAAGATGTACGATTGTTAACTTCGCTAGGTAAGGAGAAAAGATGGACGATTGTTAACTTCACTAGGTAAGGAGAAAAGATGGACGATTGTTAACTTCGCTAGGTAAGGAGAAAAGATGGACGATTGTTAACTTCACTAGGTAAGGAGAAAAGATGTACGATTGTTAACTTCGCTAGGTAAGGAGAAAAGATGTACGATTGTTAACTTCACTAGGTAAGGAGAAAAGATGTACGATTGTTAACTTCGCTAGGTAAGGAGAAAAGATGGACGATTGTTAACTTCACTAGGTAAGGAGAAAAGATGTACGATTGTTAACTTCGCTAGGTAAGGAGAAAAGATGTACGATTGTTAACTTCGCTAGGTAAGGAGAAAAGATGTACGATTGTTAACTTCGCTAGGCAAGGAGAAAAGATGGACGATTGTTAACTTCACTAGGTAAGGAGAAAAGATGGACGATTGTTAACTTCGCTAGGTAAGGAGAAAAGATGGACGATTGTTAACTTCGCTAGGTAAGGAGAAAAGATGGACGATTGTTAACTTCGCTAGTAAGGAGAAAAGATGTACGATTGTTAACTTCGCTAGGTAAGGAGAAAAGATGTACGATTGTTAACTTCGCTAGGCAAGGAGAAAAGATGGACGATTGTTAACTTCGCTAGGTAAGGAGAAAAGATGTACGATTGTTAACTTCGCTAGGTAAGGAGAAAAGATGTACGATTGTTAACTTCGCTAGGTAAGGAGAAAAGATGTACGATTGTGTAACTTCGCTAGGTAAGGAGAAAAGATGTACGATTGTTAACTTCGCTAGGTAAGGAGAAAAGATGTACGATTGTTAACTTCGCTAGGTAAGGAGAAAAGATGTACGATTGTTAACTTCGCTAGGTAAGGAGAAAAGATGTACGATTGTTAACTTCGCTAGGTAAGGAGAAAAGATGTACGATTGTTAACTTCGCTAGGTAAGGAGAAAAGATGTACGATTGTTAACTTCACTAGGTAAGGAGAAAAGATGGACGATTGTTAACTTCGGCTAGGTAAGGAGAAAAAGATGTACGATTGTTAACTTCGCTAGGTAAGGAGAAAAGATGTACGATTGTTAACTTCGCTAGGTAAGGAGAAAAAGATGTACGATTGTTAACTTCACTAGGTAAGGAGGAAAAGATGGACGATTGTTAAACTTCGCTAGGTAAGGAGAAAAGATGTGGTACGATTGTTAACTTCGCTAGGTAAGGAGAAAAGATGTACGATTGTTAACTTCACTAGGTAAGGAGAAAAGATGTACGATTGTTAACCTTCGCTAGGTAAGGAGAAAAGACTGTACGATTGTTAACTTCACTAGGTAAGGAGAAAAGATGGACGATTGTTAACTTCGCTAGGTAAGGAGAAAAGATGTACGATTGTTAACTTCGCTAGGTAGGAGAAAAGATGTATCGATTGGTAACTTCACTAGGTAAGAGAAAAGATTGTATTGTTACAGATGTTAACTTCACGCTAGGTAAGGCAGGAAAAGTATGTACGATTGGTTTAACTTCATAAAGATGGACGATTGTTAACTTCGCTAGGTAAGGAGAAAAGATGGACGATTGTTAACTTCCACTACGGTAAGGAGAGGAGAAACGATTGGTAACTTCGCTAGGTAAGGAGAAAAGATGGACGATTGTTAACTTCACTAGGTAAGGAGAAAAGATGGACGATTGTTAACTCGCTGGTAAGGAGAAAGAAAAGATGGTAGTTGTTACTTCATAGGTAAGGAGAAAAGATTGGAGCTGTTAACTTCACTAGGTAAGGAGAAAAGATGGACGATTGTTAACTTCGCTAGGTAAGGAGAAAAGATGGACGATTGTTAACTTCACTAGGTAAGGAGAAAAGATGGACGATTGTTAACTTCGCTAGGTAAGGAGAAAAGATGGACGATTGTTAACTTCACTAGGTAAGGAGAAAAGATGTACGATTGTTAACTTCACTAGGTAAGGAGAAAAGATGGACGATTGTTAACTTCGCTAGGTAAGGAGAAAAGATGGACGATTGTTAACTTCGCTAGGTAAGGAGAAAAGATGTACGATTGTTAACTTCACTAGGTAAGGAGAAAAGATGTACGATTGTTAACTTCGCTAGGTAAGGAGAAAAGATGTACGATTGTTAACTTCACTAGGTAAGGAGAAAAGATGGACGATTGTTAACTTCGCTAGGTAAGGAGAAAAGATGGACGATTGTTAACTTCACTAGGTAAGGAGAAAAGATGGACGATTGTTAACTTCGCTAGGTAAGGAGAAAAGATGGACGATTGTTAACTTCACTAGGTAAGGAGAAAAGATGGACGATGTTAACTTCACTAGGTAAGGAGAAAAGATGGACGATTGTTAACCTTCACTAGGTAAGGAGAAAAGATGGACGATTGTTAACTTCACTAGGTAAGGAGAAAAGATGGACGATTGTTAACTTCACTAGGTAAGGAGAAAAGATGGACGATTGTTAACTTCACTAGGTAAGGAGAAAAGAATGGAGGGAAGTAAAAGACAGATAACGATTGATAGAAGACGAACTAAAGAGATTATGATCAAATTAATGAATACCAAGTAGGAAACAACGAACAATCTTATCAAACATAAATTCAGAAGCTTCCAGACAAGAGATGCCGAGAAAAGATTTGAGAATAAAATAAATATACTGTGAACCGGCGATTAGGAAGAAGTGGCTGTTTGGGATGATGATAAATGGACAGAAAGGGGAGAGAAGGGGATAGGGTTGGGTGACGATGGGATCATTAACCCTTTCTGTACCGGCGACGTATGATATATTTTATTCTAGCAATATTTAGAAAATTTAATGCAGCTTAGAAAAGATCTGTGGTAGTTAAAAGGGTTGATTGAGATAGTTCGAAGCCTGTTGACTACTGGAGGCCCTTTTTAAACTGAATAACATCGTCAAATAGTACCCAGCATAGAGGTAAAAAACGTCATCGGTACTTCTGTACCGGCACCGTCCTTTTAGCTTCATTCTGGCTACTATTAGACGATTTATTCAGTTTAAAAGGGGCCTCCAGCACTTAACAGGCTTCGAACTATCTCAATCAACCCTTTTTACTAAGACAGATCCTTCTTAAACTGCATAAAATCGTCTAAATATAGCTAAAAGAAAATGAAAAATAAGTCACCGGTAGAGAAGGGGTTAATACTATACCCTGTTCCATATAGATAGACCATAAATCGTGGACCCTAACCTCTATATAACTTCAAAAGGGTTAGAGCACATGGGCTGTAAATTTCCACGCCTATTCCCTGGCTGACCCTTCCCAAATGGCAGAAGTATTAGCTTGATTAGTCTAGTCGTTTGTGAGTTATGGAGGTTAGTGTTTAACCCTCTCCGACATATGACGCGATTTGAGCCTATTGGGGATACTTTAAAGCCTTTGTTACCATCAGGGGTATTTAGAAACCTTTAGTTTAGTTACTTCAACCTCTGCAGTTGTCTTTGAGTTAGCTGTGGGCAGAAAACTAATTTTGGAGAGGTAATTATAAGAGTGAGAGAACTCTATTTCTTATTGCTAATCTGGCAAACTCTGCGTCATAAAAGCGTGAAAGAGTTAAGAGTTTTGGCCTACTCATTTGGAACAGGGTATAGCTGAACCGACGTCTTGTGGGTTATGATATTTTTCGCAAAACTGTGAGGATAAAGAAGATTGTTAATTGTTGAAAGAGTTAAGGGGGAGGTAGTCGCTTTTTTCTGGAACCCCTTCTCCCTCATGTTAATCCCCATTAGTTTTGGATTTTAAGACGTTCGTTCACTAGTTTGGCGATTTTGAGACCTTTCGCCCCATTTCCTTGTCAATGTTAAGAACTTTCGTTCCATTTAAGTGTCATTTTATTCCTGGCGAGCGATAGTGAGCCTGTCATTTTTGGAGTAATCGGCCTTCGGCCGGGAAATTTTTCTACTGAAAAAATTTAAGCATTTCTCTGGAAGGGGGTCAAGGGGTGTGTTTTTTTAAAGCTTGATGGAGGTCTAGCGAGGAAGCTAAAACATACACAAATAAACGATACATAGAAACAAAAACAAGCACTACGGTACCCCCTTAAACAAGCACTACGGTACCCCCTTAACATTCACCTTTCTGTTTATAATCCATCTGATCGCCGGTCAGTTCTCATCCTTTTGTTATTATCTATGGAACAATCACACACCATAATCAATGTACGGTCGCGCTAATAAGTCATGTCTCAGCTGTTTCATTACGTTCGGCTCGCTCTCTGCTGTATTAATGTCTGCCAGATGTTGAATACGGCGGGGAAGTGTAGGATCATCTTTGTATATCTCACTCGACACGAATAAAGCAAGTTTTGGATATTGCTGATACCAATTGTTGATCGAAATATACTTGGTGCCGAGACATTACTTATTAGGCCGACTGTACACCCATTTGAATATTTGAACTAAACTCAGAAGCATTTTGGAGATTACATAGCTTGGCATTATCTGTATTTTGGATATTACATACCTTGGCATTATCTGCATTTTGGATATTACATAGCTTGGCATTATCTGCATTTTGGATATTACATAGCTTGGCATTATCTGTATTTTGGATATTACATAGCTTGGCATTATCTGCATTTTGGATATTACATAGCTTGGCATTATCTGCATTTTGGATATTACATAGCTTGGCATTATCTGCATTTTGGATATTACATAGCTTGACATTATCTGCATTTTGGATATTACATAGCTTGGCATTATCTGCATTTTGGATATTACATAGCTTGGCATTATCTGTATTTTGGATATTACATAGCTTGGCATTATCTGCATTTTGGATATTACATAGCTTGGCATTATCTGCATTTTGGATATTACATAGCTTGGCATTATCTGCATTTTGGATATTACATAGCTTGGCATTATCTGTATTTTGGATATTACATAGCTTGGCATTATCTGCATTTTGGATATACATAGCTTGGCATTATCTGCATTTTGGATATTACATAGCTTGGCATTATCTGCATTTTGGATATTACATAGCTTGGCATTATCTCGTTTGGATTCGATATAGATTCGAAGGAGTGTATACTTACTATAGCCTGTGACTGGAGGTGCTATTATTTGATATGAATATATTCAGGTCATGAGTTGGCCAGGGGAAATTGAAGAAGATATGAAAGATGGAGAATATTGTAAAGACGAGAGAGAGCGAGAGCGAGAGCGAGAGCGAGAGCGAGAGAGAGAGAGAGAGAGAGAGGGGGAGAGAGAGAGTGAGAGAGTAGTGGTGGTTGTGAGGGGTGGTGTGTGACGAGAAGAGAAGAACGTTGGGTAGGCGAGAGGGGGAGATAAGAGGGATACAAGATAAAGGAAGGAAAGCATAGGAAGAAGAGAGTAAGGAAGACAAGAGGAAGCAAAATAAAAGGAGAGAAGAAGAAATAGAGGAGAAGAGAAGAGAAGAGAAGTGAGTTTAGTGATCCTAGTGTAGTGGTTGTGTGTGTGGTTGTGTGTGTGGTTGTGTGTGTGGTAGTGTGTGTGGTAGTGTGATGGAGTAATTAAAGGGTAGTGTATGATGAATGACTCCTGGGGCCTCCTATGCTGGACACTATACACACACACACACACACACGCGCACACACATCCACACACACACGCACGCGCACACACACACACGCACACACGCTCGAAATAAACCGATTATTAGTATTAGTATTAATTACACACACACACACACTGAATATACAGTCATAATATATACACACACGGGCAGATACACACACATACCACCACACACAACATAATGTACAGTCATATATATATATATATATACACAGACATATACACACACATATCGGTGCATAGTCCATAGCATTACATACAAAATAAAGGTACGGTATACAGAATATTAAGTGCGCACACACACACACACACACACACACACACACACACACACACACACACACATACATAATATATAATATATAAACTATATCTCACAAATCCACGAGCTACTAAATGTTTTATACTCTCAGTGGGGCTCGAAACACCGACAGGCAGGACCAAATGGTCTTCAACATATCAAGCTCAGCTGCAACCACTTTTTTATTTTTCAAAAGAAAATTGTGAGAATTATGACCCACAGCCCTAGGATGCAGCATACGCAGCCACTTTTATTCTGTTGAAAATGTTGCGCCTCAATGACATTTTTAATCAATCTCTAGCTATTCTTATATATAAATATCTAAATAATAAAATACCTTGTCCTGTTGAATATAAGTTTAAACATAATACTAATTATAACCTTAGAAATGAAAACTAATTGGCAGTCCCATGTGCTTCTTCTACCCAGTCACAATTATGTGTACATTATCGGGGTTGTCAATTATGCAACACACTTCCCAATGATATCAAGTCTTCATCCTCCATTAAGGGGACATATCCACTTGAGGGATTTTTTTCTTGACTCCTTTCTCCCTCATGTTTAACCCCATTGCTTTTCTAATTTTAAGACGTTCGCCCCATTATTTTGACGATTTTAAAAACTTTCGACCCATTTCTGTCAATTTTAAGACCTTTTCTGCCATGTAGGTGTCGATTTTTTCCTGGCGAGCGATAGCGAGCCTGTAATTTAAGGGGAACCGGCCTTCGGCCGGGACATTTTTCTACCGAAAAATTTACAAATTTGTCTTGAAAGGGGGTCAAGGGGGAATAATTTTAAGCTTGATGGAAGTCTAGGGAATCAACTATAAACCTCCCCTTAATGCATTCACAAATCAAATCAAACATTACTTTATCATGCAATACACTCCAGTATAGAGTACATTTTTGAATGAGACCACTTGATGTTTCTAATAATTGTTTGTATTATTTGATATTATACTTTAAACATTTTGTTCTCTTCGTTTTAGTGCTTGTTGCATAATTATATTGTAAGTGTTTTGTTTGCCTCATAGCTGCCGTGTATCATTAGTGACAGCACCAACACAACACAAGGTGCCTGCTGGAGAGGATATGCTTAGCGGGCTCAGCTTATATATTTTATTGGGTAAAACTATCCTTGTACATTAATTTTATGAGCTAAATAAATGGTATGAAATTGAAAATTTTAATTTGAGTGCCGTAGTAGAGTTGGTTAAACCAAAGCCAATCGTCCTGACTGTCATTGGTTCGAGTACCACTGAGCGTATAACACATACATATATATGAATACATCAACTGAGCGTATAACACATACATATATATGAATACATCAACTGAGTGTATAACACATACATATATATGAATACATCAACTGAGTGTATAACACATACATATATATGAATACATCAACTCCTCAGAAGAGAAGTGGTCATCACTCATCCTCCTTTTGTTAGAAAGATCTTAAGGAATATTGAATATAGTTAAAGAAAAGTTAATTACCGTATAATAATACCTGTATATATATATATGTTTCTAGTCTCTCAGTGGGGATCGAACCATCGACCATCAGGATGACTGCCGTGGTGTAATTGATTAAAGCGTCGGCTATCATCCTGATGGTCGATGGTTCGATCCCCACTGAGAGACTAGAAACATTTAGTGGCTCACGTGTATTTGTGATATATTCTCAATATATATATATATATATATATATATATATATATATATATAGATATATATATATATATACTGTATATACTATATATATATATATATATATATATATATATATATATACAGTATATATATCCAAACTATAATTACTTGTATAAAAACATGGAAGCAGTGGATATATGAGACGATTAAAGAGAGAAAGAAGGACAAGGAATATGCCTATTTTATGAAAACTGAAAAGGAGGAGATGTGAGAAAGTCTGTAAAAAGGGGAAACAAGATCTGAAATATCTATCTATCTATCTATATACTCAGGCCCAATCATCTGAAATATCTATCTATCTATCTATATACTCAGGCCCAATCATCTGAAATATCTATCTATCTATCTATATAATCAGGCCCAATCATCTGAAATATCTATCTTTCTATCTATATACTCAGGCCCAATCATCTGAAATATCTATCTATCTATCTATCTATATACTGAAATATCTATCTATCTATCTATCTATATACTGAAATATCTATCTATCTATCTATCTATATACTGAAATATCTATCTATCTATCTATCTACTGTATATACTGAAATATCTATCTATATATCTATCTATATACTGAAATATCTATCTATCTATCTATCTATATACTCAGGCCCAATCCCCTGAAAATCCTGAAAATCCGAAAAATATAGAAAACAAAACACAAGATAATAAAGGAACTACATTTAATGACTGAAAGGGTTTAGGAGGAGAAGGGATGAGAATGTGTGAGGGTAAGTAAGAAGCCTGAAGGGACACCTGGACAAAACAAAATCTACTTAAGGGGGGACACCGTTTTTTTTTGTATCTTTCTCTCCTTTTTTTCTCTTTCCCGGGCTTGTATCCATTCGGCCCCATTCAGCCAACTGTTTTAAGACGTTTATCCCCATCCAGGTGTCGATTTCGTCATGGTGAGCTTTAGCGAGCCAGCATTGTATGGAGAAATCCGGCTTCGCCGGAGAAATTTTTCTATCGAAAAATGTACAGATTTAGCTTGCTGTCAACACAAAAAATATATATATGCTGGCTCGCTACCGCTCGCCAGGAAAATATTGACACCTGGATGGGGGTAAGCGTCTTAAACCAGTAGGCTGAATGGGGGCCGAATGGATACAAGCCAAAGAGAGAGGGAGAGAAAGAGAAAAAAACAGCGAGGTGGGCTCCCTTAAGGGTTAGACAAGAATGAGGAATGGACGAACACGATAGATAATAAACGATGTATAGAAACAAAACAAAATAAAAACAAACAAACAAACGAGCGAAATACGATGATTGGGTATATGAAGAAAGGGTTAAGGGAAAGAGAAAGAGAAAGAGAGAGAGAGAGAGAGAGAGATGTGTGAGAAAGGGAGTAAAAAAGAGAGTGGAGGAGGGGGGGGGGGGGGGGGGGGGCTGGTGTAGGGTCCTTAAGATGGGCCAAGGGTGAGGAGATGATGCTGAGAGAGAGTGTGTGTGTGTGTGTGTGTGTGTGTGTGTGTGTGTGTGTGTGTGTGTGTGTGTGTGTGTGTGTGTGTGTGTGTGAGAAATGTAGCCTACGTAGATACATTGGCCACACAGACCATACGATCCCAACGAGGTGATCAGGACTATATTCTAGTAGAGATAACAAACCCGATAGTAAGGGAAAGTGGAAAGAAAGGATAGCAAACAAGAAAACAGAAGGGAGAGGGAGAGGGAAAGAGAGAGTTGAGAGGGTGTGTAAGGTTTCCTCTTAAGGGGGGATGGTTCATTTTTTGGTCGGTTTTTTTCATTTACCGTATAATTATTTGTTTAGTTTAAATTCTTCCCTAGACCTCCATCAAACTTAAGGGGGGTGACCTGCTTTTTGTTATTTCTGTCCTTTTCTCTCTTTCTCTGGCTTGTATCCATTCGGCCCCATTCAGCAAACTATTTTAAGACGTTTATCCCCATCTAGGTGTCGATTTCTTCCTGGAGAGCGATAGCGAGCCAGCATTATATGAAGAAATCCGGCTTCGCCGGAGACATTTTTCTATCGAAAAATGTACAAATTTAGCCTGCTGTCAAACAAAAATAACAAATATGCTGGCTCGCTACCGCTCACCAGTAAGAAATTGACACCTGGATGGGGATAAACGTCTTAAAACAGTAGGCTGAATGGGGCCAAATGGATACAAGCCAGAGAAAGATAGAAAAGGACAGAACACAAACAGGTCACCCCCCTTAAACTAACAACACCAGGATCCCCCTTCAAGATATATTTGTACATTTATCGGTAGAAAAATGTCTTCCTAGTTTACAGGCTAATGGGGCGAGCGTATTACAATCTGAACCCTCAATCTGAACCCTCAATCTGAACCCTCAATCTGAACCCTCCATTCTTAACCCCTTCTGTACGGTCGCGCTAATAAGTCATATCCCTGCTGCCATTACGTTTGGCTTGCTCTGTGCTGTATTAATGTCTGTCAGATGTTGAATAGGGTGGGTAAGTGTAGGAACATGTTTGTATATTTCATTCGATATGAAGGAACCAAGCTTAGATATTGCTGATACCAATTATTGATCAAAATATACTTGGTGCCGAGCGGTCACTTATTAGCGCGACTGTACCGGCGACGTCAATTCACTTTTGATCTAGCTATACTAAGACGATTTTGTGCAGCTTAAGAAGGATCTATGGTAGTAAAAAGGGTTAAGTGAGATAGTTCGAAGCCCGTTAATTACTGGAAGTCTTTATTTAAACAGAATAAAATCGTCTAACAACAGCCAGCGTACTGTAGCCTAAAGGGAGTAGTGCTTGGTTTTTGGTCTATATATATATTCCTTAATATATTGTTGTTTCCTCGCTAGACTAGACCTCCATCAAGCTTAGAAAAATACCCCCTAGACCCCCCTTCAAGATAAATTTGTACATGTTTCGGTAGAAAAATTTCCCGGCCGAAGGCCGGTTCCTCTTAAAATTGCAGGCTCGCTATCGCTCGCCATGAAAAAATCGACACCTAAAGGGCACGAAACGTCTTAATATTGACCAAACAAAAAATGAGGGGAAAGGTTTCAAAATCGCCAAACTAACGGAACGAACGTCTTAAAACCTCAAAACTAATATGCTAAACATGAGGGAGAAAAAAAGCGAGTACTACCCCCTTAAAAGGACGGCACCGGTACTGGACGGTTTTAACCCCCTTCTGTGCCGCCAACATTCCTTTTCAGCGCACTCTGCCAACTATTAAGCGATCTTATTCAGCTTAGGAAGAACGTATACCAATTCAAAAGATCACAATCCTTTTAGCTACGATATATAGCCTTCCTAAGCTTCATAAAATAGTCTAACTGTAACTATAATCAAATTAACCCCTTCAAGATCCAAAACGCATTTCTTTTCTGTTTTCTGGTAATTATTAGACGATTTTATTCAGATTAGGAAGGGTATGTGGAAGTCAGGAGGGATAATTGAGATAGTCTTTACCGTTTTAGTACCCACAGATCCTTCCTAAGCTGCATAAAATCGTCTAATGATAGCCAAAATAAACTGCTAAAACGCATCAGAGCTTCAAAGGGTTAAGCTAGTGTGTTATACTTCATCATTCCAATTAAGGGAGGTGACCTGCTTTTTGTTATTTCTCTCCTTTTCTCTCTTTATCTGGCTTGTATCCATTCGGCCCCATTCAGCCAACTATTTTAAGACGTTTATTCCCATCTAGGTGTCCATTTTTTCCTGGCGAGCGATAGCGAGCCAGCATTATATGAAGAAATCCGGCTTCTCCGGAGACATTTTTCTATCGAAAAATGTACAAATTTAGCCTGCTGTCAAAAACATTTAAAAAATATGCAGGCTCGCTACCGCTCACCAGTAAAAAAAAATTTCACCTGGATGGGGATAAACGTCTTAAAACAGTAGGCTGAATGGGGCCAAAATGGATACAAGTCAGATAAAGAGAGAAAGAAAACAGGTCACCCCCCTTAAAAGACTACAGGCCATCTCAATTAAAGCCGGTATCACACGAGAGCTTTTATAGTCAACATTCGATGATCAACATTTTTCTGGCAACATTTCTGGATTATTGTTCGTAGATATCGAAAACTAGACTGATGGTATATATAGATGAATTTAGGTAACCGATATATTGTAAATGTTGATCTCATAAGCTGCCAGACCAGTTTTAAGGATAAATGTTGAGGGAAAAAGCTCTCGTGTGATACCGGGGCTTAATACTTTTAGCTACGATAATGTCCTTCCTAAGCTTTACAAAATCGTCTAACTGTAACTTAAATCAAATTAAACCCACGTCGCCGGTACAGAAGGGGTTAATTAAGGGGAGGCAGACCGTTTTTCCGGACCCACTTCTCCCTAATGTTTAGCCCCACTTGTTTTGAGATTATAAGACGTTCGGCCCATTAGTTTGGCGATTTTAACACCTTTCGCCCCATTTCGTTGTCAATTTTAAGACCTTTCGTGCCATGTAGGCGTCGATTATTTCCTGGCGAGCGATAGCGAGCCTGCAATTTTAAGAGGAAACGGCCTTTGGCCTGGACAAATCTATCTTGAAGGGGGGTCTAGGGGGTGTTTTTCTAAGCTTGATGAAGGTCTAGGGAGGAAACTAAAAACATTTATGAATGAATAAATGAATTAATAGACCAAACAAACGGTCTGCCTCCCCTTAAGCCAGTGATCGGTTATTCTTCATCACTCCACTATACATCTTCTATCTCACTCCTCTTGGGGAAGCTTAAAACCATTTGATCTGTCTATTAATTTATTTATTCATATACTTTTTTAGTTTCCTCCCTAGACCTCCATCAAGCTTAGAAAAACACCCCCTAGACCCCCCTTCAAGATAAATTTGTACATTTTTCGGTAGAAAAATTTCCCGGCCGAAGGCCGGTTCCTCTTAAAATTGCAGGCTCGCTATCGCTCGCCAGGAAATAATCGACACCTAAATGGCACGAAAGGTCTTAAAATTGACAGCGAAATGGGGCGAAAGGTGTTAAAATAGCCAAACTAATGGGCCGAACGTCTTATAATCTCAAAACTAGTGGGGCTAAACATTAGGGAGAAGGGGGTCCAAACAAACGGTCAGTCTCCCCTTATAATGCCCAGTGATCGGTTATTCTTCATCACCCCACACCCCACACCCCACACCCCACACCCCACACTATACTATATATATCTTCTATCTCACTCCTCTTGGGGATGCTTTAAAAAAAAAACTATGATCTGCCGGGGGTCATTCAGAGTGGATCCCTTTCTCCCTCATGTTTAGCCCTATTGCTTTTGGGATTTTCAGACGTTCGCCCCATTAGTTTGACCATTTTAAAACCTTTCGCCCCATTTTTGTCAATTTTAAGACCATTCGTGCCAATTAGGTGTTAATTTTTTCCTGGCGAGCGAAAACGAGCTTGTAATTATATGAGGAACCGGCAATTCTCTACCAAAAAATGTACAATTTATCTTGAAAGGGGGTCTAGGGGGTGTTATTTCAAGTTTGATGGAAGTCTAGGAAGAAAACTCGAAAAGTAATAAATTAAAACAATCGACCATAAAGGCAACCCCCCCCCCCCCCCCCTTTAAGTCAGTGTGTTATACTTCATTATCTTCTATCTCACTCCTCTTGGGAAGCTTAACCCTTTGATATGCCGCCCGCCTTTCATTCAAGAGTGTTCTTTCATATCCCCCTCCTCTTTCTTTAACCCCTCCCACCCCCCCTCTTACTCTTCACTATCGGCGGTAATGAGAATAATTAAGTCCATTTATTTACACGAGAGAGATGGTGGTGGTGGTGTTGTTTGGTGGTGATTGGTGGTGGGTTGAGGAGTAATGAGAGTGGTGGTGGAGGAGGTGGATGTGGATGTGGATGTGGATGTGGTGGTGGTGGTGGTGGTGTGTATTTACCTAATTGTATTTACCTAATTGTATTTTACAGGATTGAGATTACTCTCGTAGTGTCCCGTCAGCCTTTAATAACTTATCATATATTACTTTAAAAGCTTGAATACTTTGTGCACACACTAGGTCGTTTGGTAACTTATTCCACTTCTCAACCATTCTATCTGGAAAATCAAACATCCTAACATCCTTCCTAGCTCTCCTCCTCAACAGTTTATAGTCATGTCCTCTCGTCCTCCCCACCGCTGTGTGTGTGTGTGTGTGTGTGTGTGTGTGTGTGTGTGTGTGTGTGTGTGTGTGTGTGTGTGTGTGTGGCCTCTCCCCCTTGTGGTATCATAGTAGGTTTTGTAGTGAAATGCGTTAATTGTTAGTACGACGACTTGGCAATCATACAATGCAGAGACATGGTAGTATAATATTGCCCTATAAACATCGAGAATCATATACGACGGGTTTATATATACTGTATATATATATTAGTATATTACTCATATGATCACATATTTAATTAAGGATTATACTTTGATGTAATAGACAGCCACATCACTCAAGTTGCCCTTAACTTTAACCGCTTGTGTGCATGAGACTCTTCAGCCTTGGTCGGCAAACCGTGTAGGGGAGTACACCTTATTACAAATCGTAACTGCTGGAGGTTTGTGGATGGACTAGCCTCTCACCCCTAGAATATCAGTGCTAACAAGATACATGGAGGGTCTCGGAGTCGGATGGACCCTAAGTTGCGTGGTCAATCCTGCAAGTCCTTAAATAAACTGGCACAGGTTGTCATTCCCACAGGTGACAGGTCCGCTTGGGGGCGTTTTGTGTATGGCCAGCCTCATAAAGGGGAGTAAGGCATCCAGCAGCAGATAGATAGATAGATAGATAGATAGATAGATAGATAGATAGATAGATAGATAGATAGATAGATAGATAGATAGATAGATAGATAGATAGATAGATAGATAGATAGATAGATAGATAGATAGATAGATAGATAGAGAGAGAGAGAGGAGAGAGATAGATAGAGATAGATAGAGAGAAAGACAGAGAGAAAGATAGATAGATAGATAGATAGATAGATAGATATAGATAGATAGATAGATATAGTGTTAAGGGAAGATGGGCTGGTTATATTTACTTAGTAGTTTTTATTTTTATTTTTGAACATATTATTAGTTTCCTCGTTAGACCTCCATCAAGCTGTAAAATCGAGACATAAATGGCACGAAAGGTCTTAATATTGACAAAGAAATGGGGCGTAAAGAGTTAAAATTGTCAAACTAATGGGGTGAACGTTTTAAAATATCAAAACAAATGGGGCTAAACATGAGGGAGTAGGTAGTCCAGAAAAAAAACCCAGCCCATCTCTCCGGTTTTCTGGTCCCCTTTCTCCCTCATGTTTAGCCCCAATAGTTTTTATATGTTAAAATGTTTGCCCCATTAGTTAGGTCGATTTTAAGACCTATCGCCCCATTTCTTCGTCAATATTTAGGCCTTTCGTGCTATTTAGGTGTCAATTTTTTCCCTGGCGAACGATACTGAGCCTATAATGTTGGAAGAACCGGCCTTCGGCCGGGACATTCTTCTACCGAAATTTGTACAAATTAATCTAAAAGGAGGATCTAATGGATGTTTTTTTTTATATATGATGGAGGTCTTGGGAGGAAACTAGAAAAATAATGAATACATGCAAAAATCGCCCAAAAAGTGAACCATCTGGACTACTGGATATAGATTATGTTTGAAAGTACGTGTTGTGCTGGTGGGTGGGTGGGTGGGGGGGGGGGGGGGGGGGGGGGGGGGCACGCGTGACTGACCCGGCGGCCCCTTTTACCGCAAACGTCATCTCAGGTAACGAAACTTTCCGCTGGGTCGGTCGGGCGGGCGGGCGCGGCGCAGGTGAGAGTTAAGGGGGGGGGGGGGGGGACAGTGGCCGTTTGTTTGGTCTATTAATTAATGTATTCATATATTTGTTTAGTTTCCTCCTTAGACCTCCACAAAGCTTAGAAAAACACCCCCTAGATCCCCCTTCAAGATAAATTTGTAAATTTTTCGATAGAAAAATGTCCCGGCCGAAGGCCGATTACTCTTAAAATTACAGGCTCGCTGTCGCTCGCCAGGAAAAAATCGACACCTAAATGGCACGAAAGGTCTTAAAATTGTCAACGAAATTGGGCGAAAGGTATTCAAATCGCCAAACTAATGGGCCGAACGTCATAAAATCTGAAAACTAATGGGGCTAAGCATGAGGAAGAAGGGGGAGCCAGAAAAAACGGCACATGTCCCCTTAAGCCCGTATCACACGAGCGCTTTTTCCCTCAACATTTATCCTCAACACTGGTCTGGCAGCTTATGAGGTCAACCATTATAATATTTCGGTTGCCTATATTCATCTATCATCAGTTGCTTTTTCCCTCATCATTTATCCCCAACACTGGTCTGGCAGCTGATGAGGTCAACCTTTATAATATTTCGGTTGCCTGAATTCATCTATCATCAGTCTAGTTTCCGATACCAGTGCAAAATGTTCCAGAAAAGTTGATAATCGAATGTCGACTAAAAATTATCTCGTGTGCTTTACGTACGGCGCGTCACACTATCCATTCATATTTTCTTCTCGGCAATTCTGATCACGGACACTTAAGGGGGGATTGGTTCGTTTTTGTGGTCCTCCTTCTCCCTCGAGTATAGCCCCATTAGTTTTGAGATTTTAGGACGTTCGGCCCATTAGTTTAACACATTTCGCACCACTTCGTTGTCAATTTTAAGACCTTTCGTGCCACTTAAGTATCGATTTTTTCCTGGCGAGCGATAGCGTACCTGTAATTTTAGGAGGAATCGGCCTTCGGCCGGGACATTTTTCTACCGAAAAATTTACAAATTTATCTTGAAGGTGGGTCTAGGGGGTGTTGTTTTAAGCTTAATGCAGGTCTAGCGAGGAAACTAAAACAAATATATAATATAATTGATTAATTTCAATCCCAACATCAAACACCTCCCAAATTAAATTAATGTATATATGTGTATATTAATGTATATATGTGTATATTAATGTATATATGTGTATATTAATGTATATATGTGTATATTAATGTATATGTGTATATTAATGTATATATGTGTATATTAATGTATATATGTGTATATTAATGTATATATATATATATATATAAATTAATGTATATATGTGTATATTAATGTATATATATATATATATAAATTAATGTATATATGTGTATATTAATGTATATATATAAATTAATGTATATGTGTATATTAATGTATATATATATATATTAATGTATATATGTGTATATTAATGTATATATATATATATATTAATGTATATACTGGTATGTGTATATTAATGTATATATATAAATTAATGTATATATGTGTATTAATGTATGTGTATATTAATGTAAATATATAAATTAATGTATATACTGGTATGTGTATATTAATGTATATATATAAATTAATGTATATATGTGTATATTAATGTATATATATAAATTAATAAAAACAAAATCGACCCAAAAATAAGTGGTCTCCCCTAATGTAGTGTGTATATTTGTATATATAGGCCTGAAACCCCCCTCCCCCCGGTAACGACCAACGGCCACTGTTCGTTGTTTCTATACCGTAAACCATGGTGTTCAATACGGCGTGGCCACCGAACAACGATTGACCGCTTCGAGTTTCAGGCTATAAGGAAGTTGGAGCTGTAGACATCGATATTTAGCAGAATAACCAGCTATAATACGGTTATAGTTCACAATATACAAGTACAGAAAACCAAATTCAACACACTTTTTATCCATCATAAGTTCGCATTATTATTGTATTTCTTCTAAGTGTCAATGTTTACGGCTTCAACTTACCTAATATATCCTGAAACGCAAAGCAGTCAATTGACATCAAAGGCACTAACACTTTGACAACGAGTGGTCCTTTGTAAACTGCAAGATGCGTTTGGAGTTAGCTAAGAAAAGAAAAAAAAAACATATGGGACAAAAGTTCACACTATACCCTATTCCAAATACATAGGCCAAAACTCTTGAACGTTAACCTCTATAGCTCACAAAACGAGTAGAATAATCGAGCTAATATTTCTACCATTTGGGAAGGGTCAGCCAGGGAATAGGTGTGAACATTTACAGCCCATTTGCTCTAGCCCTTTTTGAGTTCCAGAGGAGGTTAAGGCTAATGATTTCTGGCCTATAGCTATTTGGAACGAGAGAGAGAGAGAGAGAGAGAGAGAGAGAGAGAGAGAGAGAGAGAGAGAGAGAGAGATATATATATATATAAGGGGGGGGGGGGGGGGGGGCAGTCGGTAGCAGCTCAGGCCAAGTTTAAATTTGCGCGCCAAGACCAACTTTTGCGCGCCAAAGTCCCCGCCCCACCGCACGAGGGCCATTTGCGGTCTTAAACGGTCATTACGGTGCTCACGCGTCATACTCCGCTGCGGTACGGCCTAATTTTACCCGCGCCACACTCGTAACTCAAGGATACCTAACAACGGAGCCCAGGTGGAGATTTAAGTGGAAGTTATTATATATATATATATATATATATATATATATATATATATATATATATATATTATATTAATTATATATATATATATATATACCGTATACATATTATATCTGTGTGTGTGTGTGTGTGTGTGTGTGTTAGTTTGCTCCCTAGACCTCCATTAAGCTTAAATATACATCCCCAAGATCCTTCTTCTAGATTAATTTGTACATTTTTCATTAGACAATGTCCTAGTTCCTCCTAAATTACAGGCTCGCCTTCGCTCGCCAGGAATAAATCGACACCTAAATGACACGAAAGGTCTGAATATTGACAAAGATATGGGGCGAACAGTCTTAAAATTGCCGAACTAATGGGCTGAACGTCTTAAAATCTAAAAAAAAATATTGGGGCTAAGCATGTGGGAGAAGAGCCCGAAAAAAATAATAATCCCCCCTTGAAGCTCTGACGCGTGTTAGCAGTATATTGTGGCTATCATTAGACGATTTTATGCAGCTTGGGAGGGATCTGTGGGTATTAAAAGGGTAAAGACTATCTCAATCAACCCTTTTACTTCCATATACCGTTACTAATCTGAATAAAATCGTCTAATAGTAGCCAGAAACAGAACATAAACGCGTATTGGAGCTTGAAAGGGTTAACGATGACGTATGTGCCATCTTATTCTGGCTACCGTACCATTAGAATATTCTTTAGCTTATAATCTACCGCTAGGACTCAAAGGGGTAAATAAGATCTCAATAAACCCACTGAATAACCTAACTACACTCGGTTTAATTTAATCTGACGGTAAATTGAAACTCTTAGTAGCAAATGTATCGATACTTAATGGAAAACTACGACACCACTGCCTCCGCATCACATTAAAACCAAGTTTATATAATTAGCACCATTTGTTCACTAAAAAATCTTCAAAATGTCCGAGAAATCTTGATGGGAACTTTGCAATTTACCGCCAGTTGAAAAGAAACAGGGAATGTATCGTTTTTATACTGCATAAAATCGTCTAACTTTAGCCAGAAGAAAATATAGAATGACGTAATCGTGCTGAAGGGGTTAACCCTTTCTGTACCGATGACGTCTATTCATCTTTAGTCTAGCTATATTTGCACGATTTTATGCAGTTAAAGAAGGATCTGGGGTGGTCAAAAGGGTTAAGTGAGATAGTTCGAAGCCTGTTCATTGCTGGAGGCCCCTTTTTAAAGTGAATACAATCGTCTAATAGTTGCCAGAATATCGTGCAAAGGACGTCACCGGTAATGAAGGAGTTAAGATAATCATATATAAATTGATGTTATATTCTAATGCACAGACTCTCGTGCTATAAGGTGTAGATATAATATAGCTGTGAAGTTAAGGGAGTAGTGCTTGGTTTTTAGTCTATATATATATTTTTATTTAGTAATATATGTTAATTTATTTATTCATATATATTTTTAGTTTCCTCCCTAGACCTCCATCAAGCTTAGAAAAACACCCCCTAGACCCCCCTATCAAGTAACATTTGTAGATTTCTCGGTAGAAAAATGTGCCGGCCAAAGGCCGTTCCTTCTAAAACTAGAGGCTCGCTTTCGCTCGCCAGAAAAAAACGACACCTAAAGAGCACGAAAGGTCTTGATATTGATATAGAAATGGGACGACAGGTATTAAAATCGAAAAAATAATGTGGCGAACGTCTTTAAATATGAAAAATAATGGGGCTAAACATGAGGAAGAAAGGGGACCAGAAAAACGACCCATCTCCCCTTAAGTAATCCTACAACTCACGCCAAACCTCACCAGAACCAATTTGAATCCCTAAGCAGAAGAGGGTCGTATAGGAGGGGTGGTAATTAATGTGTGTGTGTGTGTGTGTGTGTGTGTGTGTGTGTGTGTGTGTGTGTGTGTGTGTGTGTGTGTGTGTGAGAGAGAGAGCACAAGAGGTTCGTATAGGAGGGGTGGTAGTTAATGTGTGTGTGTGTGTGTGTGTGTGTGTGTGTGTGTGTGTGTGTGTGTGAGTGTGTGTGTGTGTGTGTGTGTGTGTGTGTGTGTGTATTCAGGTCATGAGTTGGCCAGGGGGAAATGAAGAGTAAAAGAAAGATGGAGAATAATGTGGATAAAGAAGAAAGATAGAGTACAAAGGAAATCAAGCAACAACAGGTCTAGTGACCCCTCTAGGTTGCTTGTCCTCCAAAACACTGAGGATTAAGTGTCCAAACAGTGATTTAGAGTAGGTAAGGGAAAATTGGAAAGGGAACTACTGCCCCGGAACTAATGTCCGTGGCAGGATTAGGAAGTTAGTAGGGGACAGATGAGTTAGTAACAAAGGGAGAAAGAGAGAGAGAGAGAGAGAGAGAGAGAGAGAGAGAGAGAGAGAGAGAGAGAGAGAGAGAGAGAGAGAGAGAGAGATTTATAATTATAGTTAGCGAGTGTATGTAATTACAAGATCCAATACGCATTTCTTTTGTATTTACGCTTTGTTTTAACCTTGATCCCTAGAAGTCTTCCTTAAGCTGAATAAAATCGTCTGCAGGTACACCAGAATAGAGAAAATGTATGCATAGTGATCTGCTTGAGAGGTTAATTCATATCTTTTCACCGACCAACTTTACTTATAAACTCAATTAATGAAATCAACCAAACCAGAACATCGGTGGCCAAGAGGGGAAAGGCAGACATTAAATAGAAATGCAGGAATGGCGAGGGTGAGGATTGTAATTATAAGAATGAAGAGAGAGGGTCGTATATAGGAGAGAGAGAGAGAGAGAGAGAGAGAGAGAGAGAGAGAGAGAGAGAGAGAGAGAGAGAGAGAGAGAGAGAGAGAGAGAGAGAGAGAGAGAGAGAGAGACAGAGACAGAGACAGAGACAGAGAGAGAGAAAGAAAGTGAGAGAGAGAGTGTGTGTATCGGTGTGTACTCTAATTAAGTGTTAATTACTCAGTATTTTTTTCCATTATGATAACACTAGATTAAATGATTAACCCTTTGAAGAATATGACGCATGTTGACAGTTCATTCTGGCTATCATTAGACGATTGTATGCACTTTAGGAAGGATCTGTGGGAATTGTAAGGTTAAAGACTATCTCAATTAACCCTCTTCCACATACCCTTCCCAATAAAAGGAATAGAATCGTCTAATGATAGCCAGAAAATAGAAAACAGATGCTTAATCGGATCTTGAAAGGGTTAAATAATGGCAAACTAACCTAATTTACTTAAACTTTTATATCCCTGCCAAACACTGCATTAAGGGGGTAGTACAGCTTTTTATGGACCCCCTTCTCCCTCATGTTTAGCATATTGGGTTTGAGGTTTTAAGACGTTCTTTCCGTTAGTTTGTCGAGTTTAAGACGTTTCATCCCATTTCTTTATCGATATCAAGACCTTTCGTGCCATTTAGGTGTCGATTATTTCCTGGCGAGCGATAGCGAGCCTCTGATTTTAGAAGGAACCGGCCTTTGGCCGTAACATTTTTCTACCGAAAAATGTACAAATTTACCTTGATAGGGGGTCTAGGGGTGTCTTTCTAGGCTTGAGGGAGGTCTAGCGAGGAAACTAAAAAAATAATAAATAAATAACTATATAGACCAAAAACCAAGCACTACCCCCTTAAGGGGAGATGGTTGATTATTGGGGCCCCCTTCTACCTCATTCCGACACCGACATTCTAAATCACCCTAACACTACAAACTAATAATTATTACGTGGCACTACGAGCCTGTATGCTATAAAATGCTATACGACCTTATGATAATACTATGCCTGTATGCTATAAAATGCTATACGACCTTATGATAATACTATGCCTGTATGCTATAAAATGCTATACGACCTTATGATAATACTATGCCTGTATGCTATAAAATGCTATACGACCTTATGATAATACTATGCCTCCTATGCCTGTATGCTATAAAATGCTATACGACCTTATGATAATACTATGCCTGTATGCTATAAAATGCTGCCTTTATGCTATAAAATGCTATACGACCTTATGATAATACTATGCCTTTATGCTATAAAATGCTATACGACCTTATGATAATACTATGCCTGTATGCTATAAAATGCTATACGACCTTATGATAATACTATGCCTTTATGCTATAAAATGCTATACGACCTTATGATAATACTATGCCTGTATGCTATAAAATGCTATACGACCTTATGATAATACTATGCCTGTATGCTATAAAATGCTATACGACCTTATGATAATACTATGCCTGTATGCTATAAAATGCTATACGACCTTATGATAATACTATGCCTGTATGCTATAAAATGCTATACGACCTTATGATAATACTATGCCTGTATGCTATAAAATGCTATACGACCTTATGATAATACTATGCCTGTATGCTATAAAATGCTATACGACCTTATGATAATACTATGCCTGTATGCTATAAAATGCTATACGACCTTATGATAATACTATGCCTGTATGCTATAAAATGCTATACGACCTTATGATAATACTATGCCTGTATGCTATAAAATGCTATACGACCTTATGATAATACTATGCCTGTATGCTATAAAATGCTATACGACCTTATGATAATACTATGTGAAACTGTGCATTACATTGTGGCACTACAGTATGTACAGTCGCGCTAATAAGTCATGTCCCAGCTGCCATTACGTTTGGCTTGCTCTGTGTTGTATAAATGTCTGTCAGATGTTGAATAAGGTGGGTAATTGTAGGACAATGTTTGTATATTTCACTGGATATGAAGAAATGAAGCTTAAATATTGCTGATACCAATTAATGATCAAAACATATGTAGTGCCGAGACATCACTTATTAGCGCGATTGTACAGTCGGTCAAAAAAGTATCTGCACCCCTACCCTGATAATCTGGTGTGTACAGCTCGGTAGTATAGGTTGTAGGTCGTAGGTAGTAGGTGTTAGGTAGTATAGGTAGACTGTAGTATAGATGGATATAGCTACAGGTAGATATGCAAACCCTACCAAGCTGTACACACCAGATCATCAGGGTAGGGGTGCAGATACTTTTTGGACCGACTGTACAATCGAGCTAATAAGTCATGTCTCGGCACCAACTATGTTTTGATCAATAATTGGTATCAGCAATATTTACACATGATTTATTCTATTTGAGTGAGATATACAACCACGTTCCTTCACTTACCCACCCTATTCAACATCTGATATACATTAATACAGCACAGAGCAAGCCAAACGTAATGACAGCTGAGACATGACTTAATAGCGCAACCGTACAGTCGAGCTAATAAGTCATGTCTCAGCTGTCATTGCGTTTGGCTCGCTCTGTGCTGTATTAATGTCTGTCAGATGTTGAATAGGGTGGGTAAGTGTAGGACCATGATTGTAAATCTCACTCGCAACGAATAAAGCAAGTTTTAGACATTGCTGATACCAATTATTGATCGAAATATACTTGGTACCGAGACATCACTTATTAGCGCGACTGTACCAGGTGGATGTTGCTTGAAGATTTTTTTTTTTTTTATAACACGGTGCACTAACAAACCAAATTAACCCCTTCAGTACCATGAAGCCCTATTTCCATTGATTCTGGCTACAATTAGATGATGTTATGCAGTTTAAGAAGGACCTGTGTTAGTAAGACGGTTTATTGAGATCGTATTTACCCTTTTGATTATAAACTAAAGAAAATCGTCTATTGGTAACCAGAATATGATGAAAATTACGTCATGGTGGTGAATGGGCAAGGAATCACTATGAACACATGTTTATAATTGCTAAAAAGGTGACATTGCATAAGTAACAGTGTATGCCTGTGTGTGTGTGTGTTGTGTTGTGTTGTGTTGTGTTGTGTTGTGTTGTGTTGTGTTGTGTTGTGTTGTGTGTGTGTGTGTGTGTGTGTGTGTGTGTGTGTGTGTGTGTGTGTGTGTGTGTGTGTGTGTGTGTGTGTGTGTGTGACGCTGTTTATCGCCCGCCAAGCAGCACAAACCGCCCGTCACACACCACAACCCACCACCCCTCTTAAGAGACCCTCCACCCCACAACCACCACTAACCATAACTACCACCACACTACAACCACACCCCCACCCCACAACTGCCATGCCCACACCCCACAACCACCATACCCCCACAACATAATCACCATACCCCCACAACACAACCACCACTAACCATAACTACCACCACACTACAACCACACCCTCACCCCACAACTACCACCACACCACAACCACCATACCCCCCCCCACCCCACACACACCATACCCCCACATCCCACTACCACCACACTACAACCACACACCCCACACACCATACCCACATCCCACACCCACCACACACCTACACTGTACCGACGACGTCTTAATAATTTCATTCTAGCTATATTTAGACGATTTTGTGCAGTTTGAGAGAATCTGTGGTAGTAAAAAGGCTTAAGTGAGATAGTTCGAAACCCGTTAATGGCTGTATAGGCCCTTAAGGGGAGGTTTTTAGTGTGTTTCCTAGACTTCCATCAAGCTTGAAATTACACCCCCTTGACCTCCTTTCAAGATAAATTTGTACATTTTTCGGCAGAAAAATTTCCCGGCCGAAGGCCGGTTCCTCTTAAACTACAGGCTCGCGATCGCTCGCCAGGAAAAAATCGACACCTAAATGGCACGAAAGGTCTTAAAAGTGACATAAATGGGGCAGAAGTTCTTAAAATTGCCAAACTAATGTGGCGAACGTCTTAAAATCTCAAAAGCAATGGGGCTAAACATGAGGGAGAAAGGGGGTAAAGAAAAAAATCCCTCAAGTGGAAATCTCCCCTTAATCAAATGAATAAAATCGTCTAACAGTCGCCAGAATAAAGGTTAAAGGACGGCGCCGCTACTAAAGGGGTTCAGGGGAGATGGGCAGTTTTTCTGGTCACCCTTCTTCCTCTTCATACTTAGCCCCATTAGTTTCAGATTTTAGGACGTTTGTCGCATTAGTTTGTCGATGTTAAAACCTTTCGTCCCATTTCTATATGATTATCAAGACCTTTCGTGCCATTTAGATGTCGATTTTTTTTTCCTGGCGAGCGAGAGCGAGCCTGTAATTTTAAGAGAAACCGGCCTTCGAACAATGTACAAATTTATCTTGAAGGGGGGTCTAGGGAGTGTTATCTTGAAGGGTGGTCTAGGGAGTGTTATCTTGAAGGGTGGTCTAGGGAGTGTTATCTTGAAGGGTGGTCTAGGGAGTGTTATCTTGAAGGGGTGTCTAGGGAGTGGTTTTCTTGAAGGGGGGTCTAGGGAGTGTTATCTTGAAGGGGGGTCTAGGGAGTGTTATCTTGAAGGGGTGTCTAGGGAGTGTTTTCTTGAAGGGGGGTCTAGGGAGTGTTATATTGAAGGGGGGTCTAGGGAGTGTTATATTGAAGGGGGTCTAGGGAGTGTTATATTGAAGGGGGGTCTAGGGAGTGTTATATTGAAGGGGGGTCTAGGGAGTGTTACCTTGAAGGGGGGTCTAGGGAGTGTTACCTTGAAGGGGGGTCTAGGGAGTGTTACCTTGAAGGGGGGTCTAGGGAGTGTTATCTTGAAGGGGGTCTAGGGAGTGTTATCTTGAAGGGGGGTCTAGGAGTGTTATCTTGAAGGGGGGTCTAGTGAGTGGTTATCTTGAAGGGAGTCTTGGGAGTGCTATCTTGAAGGGGAGTCTAGGGAGTGTTATCTTGAAGGGGGGTCTAGAGAGTGTTATTGAAGGGGGGTCTAGAGAGTGTTATCTTGAAGGGGGGTCTAGGGAGTGTTATCTTGAAGGGGGGTCTAGGGAGTGTTATCTTGAAGGGGGGTCTAGGGAGTGTTATCTTGAAGGGGGTCTAGAGAGTGTTATCTTGAAGGGGGTCTAGAGAGTGTTATCTTGAAGGGGGTCTAGAGAGTGTTATCTTGAAGGGGGTCTAGAGAGTGTTATCTTGAAGGGGGGTCTAGAGAGTGTTATCTTGAAGGGGGGTCTAGGGAGTGTTTTCTTTTCTCAGCTTGATGAAGGTTTAAGCGAGAAAACTACAAAATACATTAATATATAAATTGATATATATTAATATATAATTAAATAAACCCCCAAAAATAACCAGTGTTCCCTTAAGGGGAGGTATTTAGTTTGTTCCCTAGACCTCCATCAAGCTTAAAATTACACCCCCTCGAGTCCCTTTCAAGATAAATTTGTACATTTTTCGGTAGAAAAATGTCCCGGCCGAAGGCCGGTTCCTCTTAAATTACAGGCTCGCTATCGCTCGCCAGGATAAAATCGACACCTGAATTGTACGACAGGTCTTAATATGTGGTTAAAGTTCTTAAAATCGTTAAACTAATGGGGCAAACGTTTTATAATATCAAAAGCAATGGGGCTAAACATGAGGGAGAAAGGGGTCAAGAAAAAAATCCCTCAAGTGGAGATCTCCCCTTAAATCAAACGTTATTACTACATCTCCCCTCCAGCAATATTGATAGCTTATATATACGAATACATTATAGCACAGAGATCCGGTGTTGATAGTGATGATGTACAGTGGTGCTAATAAGTCATGTCTCGGCTGTCATTAAGTTTGGCTCGTTCTGTGCTGTATTAATGTCTGTCAGATGTTGAATAGGGTGGGTAGGTGTAGGAACATGTTTGTATATTTCACTCGATATGAAGAAATGAAGCTTAGATATTGCTGATACCAATTATTGATGAAAACATACTTGGTGCCGAGACATCACTTATTAGCGCGACTAATAAGTCATGTCTCGGCACCCAGTATTATTGGATCAATAATTGGTATCAGCAATATCTAAGCCTCATTTCTTCATATCGAGTGAAATATACAAACATGTTCCTACACTTACTCACCCTATTCAACATCTGACAGACAGTAATAATATAGCATAGAGCAAGCCAAACGTAATAACAGCTGGTGGTGATGGGCTGGTCTATCAGAGTGAGAACTGAGCGATCTCTGCCATACCCATAGCTTACTCTGACTGTTCCTTTTACTTATATATTTTCTAGATCTCAAGTGACGGCGTCTCTTCCGTGGATTGACCTCCCAATCTACCAAGATTGGAAGCCAAAGCGTCACATTTTTCCTTTGCCCCTCAACTTTCTCTTCATAATTGCTGAGGGGCACAGGGCCCTGGGTGGGGATTTGGTTTCCCGGGCGTTTCCGCACCTCCTCAGCTCCCCGCCATGGAGTGGCTTCGGTCACCCAGGCTTTATTGTGGTCGGCAGGGAGGGTTCTGTGGGTGCGCTCGGTTATGGCCTTGGCCTTGCTCTGGGCCTTGGGGCTGTTCGGCCAGACAGCTTGGGGAACATCAACAACAACAGCTGGGAAATGACTTATTAGCGCCACTGTACAGTATATTGAGAAAGGTGCGATATGTACAGTAGGGTTGTGGTCATTCAGAGGGTGTTATTTGGCCTGGACCCCCTTCTCCCCCATGCTTAGCCCCCTTCGTTGTGAGATTTTAAGACGCTTTATCCATTAGTTTGGCGGTTTATAGACCGTTCGCCTCATTTCTTGGCCAATTTTAAGACCTTTCGTGCCATTTACGTGTCGACTGTTTCCTAGCAATTGATAGCGTGCCTGCAATTGATAGCGTGCCTGCAATTGATAGCGTGCCTGCAATTTAGGAGGAACCGGCTTTCGGACGGGATCTCTATATTTTAACTGAAAAATGTACAAATTAATCTCGAAGTGGTGGTATGACGCCAGTTTAAAAGAGGTGGTGTGGTTGCCAGCTTGGTGATAAAGCCGGTATCACACGAGCGCTCTTTCACTCAACATTTATCCTCAACACTGGTCTGGCAGCTTAAGTGGTCAACATATAATATATTTCGGTTGCCTAAATTCATCTACCATCAGTCTACTTTCCGATACCAGTGCCAAATAGTCCAGAAATGTTGCCAGAAAAATGTTGATCATCGAATGTTGACTATAAAAGCTCTCGTGTGATACCGGCTTAAGGGGAGATTTCCACTTGAGGGATTTTTTCTTGACTCCTTTCTCCCTCATGTTTAGCGGCATTGATTTTCTAATTTTAAGACGTTCGCCCCATTATTTTGACGATTTTAAGAACTTTTGACCCATTTCTGTCAATTTTAAGACCTTTCGTGTCATTTAGGGGTCGATTTTATCCTGGCGAGCGATAGCGAGCCTGTAATATAAGAGGAACCGGCTTTCAGCCGGGACATTTTTCTACCGAAAAATGTACAAATTTATCTTGAAAGAGGGTCAAGGGGGTGAAATTTTAAGATTGCTGGAGGAGTAGAAAACAAACTAAAAACCTCCCCTTAACGGAGATAGTGGTGGTGGAGAGGAGGGACGTTATAATGATGTTGGTCAGGATAAGACTAGGTTATGTTAATAGTGGTGAATGAGCGTGTTGATGACTCACGCTGATTACGGCGATACGGAACAGACAGACACACCACACAAGTTAACCCCTTCAGTACCGGTGACGTCATTTCCGCTATACTGTATAATCTAGCAACTGTAAGACGATTATATACATCTTAGGAAGGACCTCTACCCATTATAAGACTAACTATGGAAGAGTTTATTCAGCTTAGGAAGGCCGAGTCAGTATATTTATAGGTGAGAATGATATACGTTGTTGCACTGATAAGACAAGAACGGTGTTGCAAGGGACAGATGCGACAATCGTAATATCTGCGAGATTCGGGTCAGGTGGTATCAAGATCAAGTATATAGATCTTGGATGGTATTGCTTATTAACCCTTTTAGTAACGGTGACGTCTTTTCTTAATTGGTTTCAGCTACATTTAGACGACATTGTTAAGCTTAGGAAGGATCTGGGGTAGCTAAAAGGGTTAATTGAGATAGTCGGTAGCCTCTTAAGGGGAGATTTCCACTTGAGGGATCTTTTACTGAACTCCTTTCTCATTCAGGTTTAGCCCCATTGATTTTGAGATTATAAGACGTTCGCCCCATTAGTTTGGCGAGTTTAGGAACTTTCGCCCCATTTGTGTCAATTTTCAGATCTTTCGTGTCATTTAGGGGTCAATCTTTTTCCTGGCGAGCGATAGCGAGCCTGTAATTTAAGAGGAACCGGCCTTCGGCCTGGACATTTTTCTACCGAAAAATGTACACATTTATCTTGAAAGGGGGTCAAGGGGGTGACATTTTAAGATTGCTGGAGGAGTAGGAAACAAACTAGAAACCTCCCCTTAAGCCTTACAGTACCGGTGACGTCCTTTTCGTCATCATATTCTGGCAACTATCAGGTCATTGTATTCAGCTTAGGAAGGACCTCTAGCCATAATAAGGCTCCAAACTATCTCAACCAACCCTTTTCAATGCCCCAGATCCTTCCTAAGCTGCATAATATCGTCTACCTATAGCCAGAGTGCCATATAACCCACGTCCCTGGTTCTCCGAGGGTTAATTGGTTTGACCTTTTGTAGTTCGGAGGTTCCTTTAACCCTTTCAAGCTCCAATACGCATTTCTGTTTTGTTTTCTGGCTACTATTAGACGATTTTATTCAGATTAGGAACGGTATATGAACGTCAAAGGGTTGATTGAGAGAGGCTTTACCCTTTTAATACCCACAGATCCTTCCTAAGCTGCATACAATCGTCTAATGATAGCCAAAATAAACTGCTAAAACGCGTCAGAGCTTCAAGGGGTTAAGGGGAGGTATTTAGTTTGTTCCCTAGACCTCCATCAAGCTTAAAATTACACCCCCTTGAGTCCCTTTCAAGATAAATTTGTACATTTTTCGGTAGAAAAATGTCCCGGCCGAAGGCCGGTTCCTCTTAAATTACAGGCTCGCTATCGCTCGCCAGGATAAAATCGACACCTGAATTGCACGAAAGGTCTTAATATGGGGTGAAAGTTCTTAAAATCGCTAAACTAATGGGGAAAACGTTTTATAATATCAAAAGCAATGGGGCTAAACATGACGGAGAAAGGGGTCAAGAAAAAAACCCTCACGTGGAGACCTCCTCTTAAGGGGGGGAAGGGCATATTTGTTGGTCGGTTTATCCACTTCTTTATTTCTTTTAGTGTTCTCCCTAGACCTCCATCACGCTTCAACAACAACATCCCCAAGATTACCCTTCTAGATAAATTTGTACATGTTTCGGTAGCAAAATGTCCCGACCGAAGACCGATTCCTCCTAAAATACAGGCTCGCTATCGCTCGCCAGAAAAATCGACGCCTAAATGCCACGAAATGCCTGGATATTGAAAAAAAAGGGGACGAATGGTCTTAAAATCGACAAACTAATGGGATAAACGTCGTAAAATCTCAAAAAAAAAAACTAATGGGGCTAAACATGAGGGCAGAAAGGGTCCAGAAAAAGCAACTACCTCCCCCTTGTTCTATAAGAGACAAAGTATAAACCTACAATACCAAAATGGCTAAGCTCCCCCTTAACCCCCATTACGCACTTTTAACCCCTTAACCCCCATTACGCACTTTTAACCCCTTAACCACCATTACGCACTTTTAACCCCTTAACCACCATTACGCACTTTTAACCCCTTAACCACCATTACGCACTTTTAACCCCTTAACCTCCATTACGCACTTTTAACCCCTTAACCTCCATTACGCACTTTTAACCCCTTAACCACCATTACGCACTTTTAACCCCTTAACCTCCATTACGCACTTTTAACCCCTTAACCACCATTACGCACTTTTAACCCCTTAACCACCATTACGCACTTTTAACCCCTTAACCACCATTACGCACTTTTAACCCCTTAACCTCCATTACGCACTTTTAACCCCTTAACCTCCATTACGCACTTTTAACCCCTTAACCACCATTACGCACTTTTAACCCCTTAACCTCCATTACGCACTTAACCCCCATTACGCACTTTTAACCCCTTAACCTCCATTACGCACTTTTAACCCCTTAACCTCCATTACGCACTTTTAACCCCTTAACCACCATTACGCACTTTTAACCCCTTAACCTCCATTACGCACTTTTAACCCCTTAACCATTACGCACTTTTAACCCCTTAACCTCCATTACGCACTTTTAACCCCTTAACCTCCATTACGCACTTTTAACCCCTTAACCCCCATTACGCACTTTTAACCCCTTAACCCCCATTACGCACTTTTAACCCCTTAACCACCATTACGCACTTTTAACCCCTTAACCTCCATTACGCACTTTTAACCCCTTAACCATTACGCACTTAAAACCCTTAACCATTACGCACTTTTAACCCCTTAACCTCCATTACGCACTTTTAACCCCTTAACCCCATTACGCACTTTTAATATAACACCATTACGCACTTTTCTCTAACCCCCTTAACCACCTTACGCACTTTTAACCCGTAACCCCCATTCAGCACTTTTAAACCCCTTAACCTCCATTACGCACTTTACCCCTTCTCCTCATACCCCATTGCTTTTGAGATTTAACCCCTAACCACCATTACGCACTTTTAACCCCTTAACCACCATTACGCACTTTTAACCCCTTAACCCCCATTACGCACTTTTAACCCCTTAACCACCATTACGCACTTTTAACCCCTTACCACCAACTTTTCTACCATTATTTATTTAACCATGTATTACCCCTTAACACACTAAAAACCTCCCCTTAACCATTACGCACTTTTCATCATATTCTGGTCACCATTAGACGATTTTCTCTAGTGTATAATCTACCTCTACGACTCAAATGGGTAAATACGATGTCGATAAATCCTCTTAATAACATAGGTCCTTCTTAAAACGTCGCCGATCCTCCATTAGTTTGGAAATATGAAGACGCTTCGCCTAATTTTCTTGACGATTATAAGACATTTCACCCTAATTAGCAGTCAATATCTTCTAGGTGAGCGATAGCAAGCTCCTTCAGCACCATGACGGCCTCTTACCCTTGATTATGGCTGAAATTAAGCGATTTGTTTGCAGTTTAACATTTTAGTAGTCTAGCTATATATTTAGACGTTTGTGTGCATTTTAAAAATAATAATGTGGTAGTAAAAAGGGGGAAGTGAGATAGTCTGTAGCCTTTTAATGCCGAGACGTCCTTTCTAAGCTGAATAAAATAGTCTAATAGTTCCCAGAATATATATATATATATATACAAAAAAACAAAACAAAAAAACGTCACCCGTACTGAATGGGATAATACGTTCTCAATCGAATTTGTGAACCATTTGCACCGGGCTTTGGTGTCGGTTGAATAAAATCGTCTAATAGTTCCCAGAATATAATGAAAAGTACGTCACCGGTACTGAGTGGTTTAATTCGTTCTCAACCGAATTTTTGAACCGGGTGTCGGCGTCGGTTGGTCGGTCTTGGTCGTTGGGATGCGCTTGGCGGCTCCGTCAGGTGTCGCGGGATTGGCTCGATCGATGGAGGTTTTCTGGCCGTTCTTTTCGTAACGCTTTGGTGGGCTAATTAAAGAGCTGCAAGAACACGTGGCTGCGGGAGGAGGTGGAGGTGGTGGTGGTGGTGGTGGTGGAGTGGGGTGGTGGGAATGATATGGTGGAGGTAGTGGTGGTGGAGTGGGGTGGTGGGAATGATATGGTGGAGGTAGTGGTGGTGGTGGAGTGGGATGGTGGGAATGATATGGTGGAGGTAGTGGTGGTGGAGGAGTGGGGTGGTGGGAATGACATGGTGGAGGTAGTGGTGGTGGTGGAGTGGGGTGGTGGGAATGATATGGTGGAGGTGGTAGTAGTGAGGGTAGTGTGGTGGTGGAGTGGGGTGGTGTGAATGACATGGTGGAGGTGTGGTGGTGGAGTGGGGTGGTGGGAATGACATGGTGGAGGTAGTGGTGGTGGTGGAGTGGGATGGTGGGAATGATATGGTGGAGGTAGTGGTGGTGGAGGAGTGGGGTGGTGGGAATATGGTGGAGGTAGTGGTGGTGGTGGAGTGGGGTGGTGGGAATGATATGGTGGAGGTAGTGGTGGTGGAGTGGGGTGGTGGGAATTATATGGTGGAGGTGTGGTGGTGGAGTGGGGTGGTGGGAATGATATGGTGGAGGTAGTGGTGGTGGAGTGGGGTGGTGGGAATGATATGGCGGAGGTGTGGTGGTGGAGTGGGGTGGTGGGAATGATATGGTGGAGGTAGTGGTGGGGTAGTGGGAATGATATGGTGGAGGTAGTGGTGGTGGTGGAGTGGGGTGGTGGGAATGATATGGTGGAGGTAGTGGTGGTGGTGGAGTGGGGTGGTGGGAATGATATGGTGGAGGTAGTGGTGGTGGAGTGGGGTGGTGGGAATGATATGGCGGAGGTAGTGGTGGTGGTGGAGTGGGGTGGTGGGAATGACATGGTGGAGGTAGTGGTGGTGGTGGAGTGGGGTGGTGGGCATGACATGGTGGAGGTAGTGGTGGAGTGGGGTGGTGGGAATGATATGGTGGAGGTGGTAGTAGTGAGGGTAGTGTGGAGGTAGTGGTGGAGTGGGGTGGTGGGAATGATATGGTGGAGGTAGTGGTGGTGGTGGAGTGGGGTGGTGGAAATGATATGGTGGAGGTAGTGGTGGTGGTGGAGTGGGGTGGTGGGAATGACATGGTGGAGGTAGTGGTGGTGGTGGAGTAGGGTGGTGGGCATGACATGGTGGAGGTAGTGGTGGAATGGGGTGGTGGGAATGATATGGTGGAGGTGGTAGTAGTGAGGGTAGTGTGGAGGTGGTGGTGGTGGTGGGAATCATAATAAGACCAAGTTACATCATCAGCGCCATATTTCACTACACAATCTTCAAAACTACTGAGAAATCTTGATGGGAACTTTGCAATTTACCGCCAGTTGAAAAGAAACAGAGTATAGGATAACATTATAAATACGTCGTCGGTACAGAATGGGTTAAGGGGAGGTTTATAGTTTGTTCCCTATATATCCATCAAGCTTACGATTACACCTCCTAGACCCCTTTTCAAGATAAATTTGTACATTTTTCGGTAGAAAAATGTCCCGGCCGAAGGCCGATTCCTCTTACATTACAGGCTCGCTTTCGCTCGCCAGGAAAAAATCGACACCTAATTGGCACGAAAGGTCTTAAAATTGACAGAAATGGGGCGAAAGTTCTTAAAATTGCCAAACTAGTGGGGCGAAAGTCTTAAAATCTCATAAGCAATGGGGCTAAACGTGAGAGAGAAAGGGATCCAGAAAACAATCCCTCCAGTGGAAACCTCCCCTTAAGCATTGTGGTTTGGATAATAATATATATATTCAAAAACAAGATAAAAAACAACATAATCTACCGAACATCAATACTGGACATTAAGGGGAGGTATTTAGTTTGTTCCCTAGACCTCCATCAAGCTTAAGGGGAGGTATTTAGTTTGTTCCCTAGACCTCCATCAAGCTTAAGGGGAGGTATTTAGTTTGTTCCCTAGACCTCCATCAAGCTTAAGGGGAGGTATATAGTTTGTTCCCTAGACCTCCATCAAGCTTAAGGGGAGGTATTTAGTTTGTTCCCTAGACCTCCATCAAGCTTAAGGGGAGGTATTTAGTTTGTTCCCTAGACCTCCATCAAGCTTAAGGGGAGGTATATAGTTTGTTCCCTAGACCTCCATCAAGCTTAAGGGGAGGTATATAGTTTGTTCCCTAGACCTCCATCAAGCTTAAGGGGAGGTATATAGTTTGTTCCCTAGACCTCCATCAAGCTTAAGGGGAGGTATATAGTTTGTTCCCTAGACCTCCATCAAGCTTAAGGGGAGGTATATAGTTTGTTCCCTAGACCTCCATCAAGCTTAAGGGGAGGTATATAGTTTGTTCCCTAGACCTCCATCAAGCTTAAGGGGAGGTATATAGTTTGTTCCCTAGACCTCCATCAAGCTTAAAGGGAGGTATTTAGTTTGTTCCCTAGACCTCCATCAAGCTTAAGGGGAGGTATTTAGTTTGTTCCCTAGACCTCCATCAAGCTTAAGGGGAGGTATTTAGTTTGTTCCCTAGACCTCCATCAAGCTTAAAATTACACCCCCTTGAGTCCCTTTCAAGATAAATTTGTACATTTTTCGGTAGAAAAATTTCCCGGCCAAAGGCCGGTTCCTCTTAAATTACAGGCTCGCTATCGCTCGCCAGGATAAAATCGACACCTGAATTGCACGAAAGGTCTTAATATGGGGTGAAAGTTCTTAAAATCGCTAAACTAATGGGGCAAACGTTTTATAATATCAAAAGCAATGGGGCTAAACATGAGGGAGAAAGGAATCAAGAAAAAAATCCCTCAAGTGGAGATCTCCCCTTAAGGGGGGTCACCTGCTTTGTGTTCTCTCCTTTTCTCTCTTTCTCTGGCTTGTATCCATTCGGCCTCATTCTCGGTTCTTTCTAAATTTACAGGCTCGCTATCGCTCGCCCGGAAAAAAAATCGACACATAAATGGCACGAAAGGTCTTGATATTGACAAATTAATGGGGTGAAAGGTCTTAAAATCGACAAACTCATGGAGCGAATGTCTCAAAATCTCAAAACTAATATGCTAAACATGAGGGAGAAGGGGGTCCAAAAAAGCAACTACTGTACCTACCCCTTAAGAGAGACGCGTTCATGATAATGGCCCATATATCCTCTCATAGTGCTTCTGTTAATAGTACATGTGTGTGTGTGTGTGTGTGTGTGTGTGTGTGTGTGTGTGTGTGTAAATAGTATTTTTTCAAGCCATATTACACAAAGGTGGATTGGGTAAAAGCGCATGTGTGTGTGTGTGTGTGAGAGAGAGAGTGTGTGAGAGTGAGTGAGTGAGTGTGTGAGTGTAAGTGTGTGTATGTGTGACAGTGAGCGAGTGTGTGTGTGAGAAAGAGGGGGTGGTATGGAGATAAAGGGGAGGGGGTAGAGGGGGGGGGGGGGTGTACAACAATCTCAAGCCTCAACACCCAACATACAAACAGCCACCAAAGGGGTTAACTCATCCAATACCAGGGACGTCCATTGTATCGTATTCTGGCAACTATCAGACGATTACATTCAGCTTAGGAAGGACCTCTAGCAATATTGAGGCTTCAAACTATTCCAACCAACCTTTCTAACTACCGCAGATCCTTCCTAAGTTGCCCAACATCGTCTAACTAGAGCTAGAATACAATACAACACACACGTCTCTGGTACTCAAAGGGTTAATAATAAAGAATACAATACAACACACACGTCGCTGGTACTCAAAGGGTTAATAATAAAGAATACAATACAACACACACGTCCCTGGTACTCAAAGGGTTAATAATAAAGAATACAATACAACACACACGTCGCTGGTACTCAAAGGGTTAATAATAAAGAATACAATACAACACACACGTCCCTGGTACTCAAAGGGTTAATAATAAAGAATACAATACAACACACACGTCGCTGGTACTCAAAGGGTTAATAATAAAGAATACAATACAACACACACGTCCCTGGTACTCAAAGGGTTAATAATAAAGAATACAATACAACACACACGTCGCTGGTACTCAAAGGGTTAATAATAAAGAATACAATACAACACACACGTCCCTGGTACTCAAAGGGTTAATAATAAAGAATACAATACAACACACACGTCCCTGGTACTCAAAGGGTTAATAATAAAGAATACAATACAACACACACGTCCCTGGTACTCAAAGGGTTAATACTAATAAAGAACAGCCAAGTGAACCCGACCTTGGGAATTGAAGCCGGTCTGGTATGGATGGTTCGGGTGCCATCCTGTAGGAGAGAATAAAATTATCTTTAGTATTAGTTTTATTTATTTTCTGAATATATTTATTAAGGGGACAGTGGTTATTTTGGGGGGTCTATTTATATATGTATTCATTTATTTTTTTAGTTTCCTCCCTAGACCTCCATCAAACTATAACAACAAAAATCATTAGATCCCCCTTCTAGCTTAATTTGTACATTTTTCGTTAGAAAAATTTCATGGCCGAAGGCCGGTTCCTCTACAATTACAGGCTCGCTTTCGCTCGCCAGGAAAAGAACATCGACACCTAAAGGGCACGACAGGTCTTAAAATTGACAAAGAAATGGGGCGAAAAGATTTAAAATCGACACACTAATGGGTCAAGTCATAAAATCTCATAAATAATGGGGATAATCATGAGGAAGAAAGGGGACCAGAAAAACGGCCCATCTCCCATTAAGGGGACGTTTGTATATTTGCTCCCTAGACCTCCGTCAAGTTTATAAAATAACCCAAGACACCCCCCCCCCCCCCCCCTAGGCCTCCAAAAACTTTACGAAAATACACCCAAGACCCCTCCTCTCTAGACCTTCATTAAGTTAATTAAATACACCCAAGACCCCTCCTCTCTAGACCTTCATTAAGTTAATTAAATACACCCAAGACCCCTCCTCTCTAGACCTTCATTAAGTTAATTAAATACACCAAAGACCCCTCCTCTCTAGACCTTCATTAAGTTAATTAAATACACCAAAGACCCCTCCTCTCTAGACCTTCATTAAGTTAATTAAATACACCCAAGACCCCCTCCCCTCTAGAACTCCAAGTTTAAGAAAATACACCCAATACACTCTAGACCTCCATCAAGTTAAGAAAATACACCTAAGTGACCAGTGACCCTCTAGACCTCCATCAAGTTTAAGATAATATTATATAGGCTATATATATATATATATATATATATATATATATATATATATATTTGTTTTTAACTTCTTCTTCTCCTCCTTACCACCAACCCCCTACAGTCTCTCTGATCAACCCTTTGAAAGTTATGACGTATTTTGACAGTCTATTCTGGCTATCATTAAACGATTTCGTACAGCTCAGGAAGGATCTGTGGGAATTAAAAGGGTAAATATCGCAATTCACCCTATGACTCCCATATACCCCTCCTAATCTGAATAAAATCATCTATTAATAGCTAGAAAACCGAACAGAAATGCGTAATCGGATCTTGAAAGGGTTATGAAATATTGAATTGATTGGTTTGATGGTATGACACTTCCTAGATAAAATTGATGGTTTGATGGTATGATACTTCCTAGATAAAATTGATTGGTTTGATGGTATGACACTTCCTAGATAAAATTGATTGGTTTGATGGTATGACATTTCCTAGATAAAATTGATTGGTTTGATGGTATGACACTTCCTAGATAAAATTGATTGGTTTGATGGTACGACACTTCCTAGATAAAATTGATTGGTTTGATGGTATGACACTTCCTAGATAAAATTGATTGGTTTGATGGTATGACACTTCGTAGATAACATTGATTGGTTTGATGGTATGACACTTCCTAGATAACATTGATTGGTTTGATGGTATGACACTTCCTAGATAAAATTGATTGGTTTGATGGTATGACACTTCCTAGATAAAATTGATTGGTTTGATGGTATGACACTTCCTAGATAAAATTGATTGGTTTGATGGTATGACAATTTCTAGATACAATTGATTGGTTTGATGGTATGACACTTCCTAGATAAAATTGATTGGTTTGATGGTATGACACTTCCTAGATAACATTGTCTCATGCGTAATACAGCATGAAATACATATCGAATAAGGTCACATTTCAAAATACATTTACAAAAAGGGGCGGTGTGCATCATGTAGTAGTAGTAGTAGTAGTAGTAGTAGTAGTAGTATCGTGTTGTAATAAAGGTGTGGTGTGTATCGCGGTGTTGTAGTAGTAGTAGTAGTAGTAGTAGTAGTAAAATCAAATGTATGAACAATATTAATTAAAAATCAATGTAATAGTAGTGGTAGTGGTAGTAGTAGTGGTAGTAGTAGTAATAGCAGCAGTGGCAGAGGGTCGCATAGGAAGGAGACTGGAGTGAAGTTGCATGGTGTTGAATAGTAATATCTGATGCTTGTAAACAAAATGTATGAACAATATTAAATAAAAATCAATTTAGTAGTAGTAAAAAAAAAAAAAAAAAAAAAAAGTAGTAGTAATAGTAGTAGTAGTAGTAGGGGTAGTAGTAGCAGTATCGTGTTGTGTTGTAGGGGTATGGTGTGTAGTAGTGAGGCGCAGTGTATTTTTGTGTAGTGCGATGAATTACGTGCTGCATTGTATAGTATTGTATTTTATAGTAATGAACAGTAATTTAGAGGTGCAGATGTGAGATTATATGAAACACTATATTACAATGGTGCAGTGTAGTTAAGTAGGGTGAGATGCAGTGCCAACAAACGTGTGGTGATAGAAAAACGTGTGGTGATAGAAAAACGTGTGGTGATAGAAAAACGTGTGGTGATAGAAAAAACGTGTGGTGATAGAAAAAACGTGTGGTGATAGAAAAACGTGTGGTGATACAAAAAACGTGTGGTGATAGAAAAACGTGTGGTGATACAAAAAACGTGTGGTGATACAAAAAACGTGTAGTGATACAAAAACGTGTGGTGATACAAAAAACGTGTGGTGATACAAAAAACGTGTGGTGATACAAAAACGTGTGGTGATACAAAAAACGTGTGGTGATACAAAAAAAGTGTGGTGATACAAAAAACGTGTGGTAATACAAAAAACGTGTGGTGATACAAAAAAAACTGAGGTGATACAAGAAACGTGTGGTGATACAAAAACATGTGGTGATACAAAAACGTGTGGTAATACAAAAAAAACGTGTGGTGATACAAAAACGTGTGGTGATACAAAAAACGTGTGGTGATACAAAAAACGTGTGGTGATACAAAAAACGTGTGGTGATACAAAAAACGTGTGGTGATACAAAAAACGTGTGGTAATACAAAAAAATCGTGTGGTGATACAAAAACGTGTGGTGATACAAAATAACTGTGTGGTGATACAAAAACGTGTGGTGATACAAAAAACGTGTGGTGATACAAAAAACGTGTGGTGATACAAAAAACGTGTGGTAATACAAAAAAATCGTGTGGTGATACAAAAACGTGTGGTGATACAAAAAAAACGTGTGGTGATACAAAAAAACGTGTGGTGATACAAAAAAACGTGTGGTGATACAAAAACGTGTGGTGATACAAAAAAACGTGTGGTGATACAAAAACGTGTGGTGATACAATATAAACGTGTGGTGATACAAAAAAGTGTGGTGATACAAAAAAAAACGTATGGTGATACAAAAACGTGTGGGGATACAAAAAAAACGTGTGGTGATACAAAAACGTGTGGTGATACAAAAAACGTGTGGTGATACAAAAACGTGTGGTAATACAAAAAAAACGTGTGGTGATACAAAAAACGTGTGGTAATACAAAACAAAATGTGTGGTGATACAAAAAACGTGTGGTAATACAAAAAAAAAACGTGGTGATACAAAAAACGTGTGGTAATACAAAAAAAACGTGTGGTGATACAAAAAACGAGTGGTAATACAAAAAAAACGTGTGGTGATACAAAAAACGTGTGGTGATACAAAAACGTGTGGTGATACAAAAACGTGTGGTGCTACAAAAAACGTGTGGTAATACAAAAAAAAAAACGCGTGGTGATACAAAAAACGTGTGGTAATACAAAAAAAACGTGTGGTGATACAAAAAACGTGTGGTAATACAAAAAAAAACGTGTGGTGATACAAAAAACGTGTGGTGATACAAAAACGTGTGGTGATACAAAAACGTGTGGTGATACAAAAAACGTGTGGTTAATACACAAAAAAAACGTGGTGATACAAAAAACGTGTGGTAATACAAAAAAAAACGTGTGGTGATACAAAACACGTGTGGTAATACAAAAAAAACGTGTGGTGATACAAAAAACGTGTGGTGATACAAAAACGTGTGGTGATACAAAAAACGTGTGGTAATAAAAAAAAAAAACGTGGTGATACAAAAAACGTGTCGTAATACAAAAAAAACGTGTGGTGATACAAAAAACGTGTGGTAATACAAAAAAAACGTGTGGTGATACAAAAAAACGTGTGGCAATACAAGAAAAACGTGTGGTGATACAAAAAACGTGTGGTGATACAAAAACGTGTGGTGATACAAAAACGTGTGGTGATACAAAAACGTGTGGTGATACAAAAACGTGTGGTGATACAAAAAACGTGTGGTAATACAAAAAAAACGTGTGGTGATACAAAAAATGTGTGGTGATACAAAAAACGTGTGGTGATACACAAAAACGTGTGGTGATACAAAAAAAAACGTGTGGTGATACAAAACAAACGTGGTGATACAAAAAAAAACGTGTGGTGATACAAAAAAAACGTGTGGGGATACAAAAAAAAACGTGTGGTGATACAAAAAAAACGTGTGGTGATACAAAAAAAAACGTGTGGTGATACAAAAAAAACGTGTGGGGATACAAAAAAAACGTGTGGTGATACAAAAAAAACGTGTGGTGATACAAAAAAAAACGTGTGGTGATACAAAAAAACATAAGCTCGTGCAAAATGTGGCATTGAAATCACCAACGTTACAGAACCCAAAGGTAAACAAAACCAAACTATTTGAACCAGACCTTGCGAGGAGAAGGCTGCCTGGTAAGGATGGTTCGGGTGCCATCCTGTAGGAGAGAATATATACATTAACCCTTTGAAGCTCTGACGCGTTTTAGCAGTTTATTTTGGCTATCATTAGACGATTTTATGCAGCTTAGGAAGTATCTGTGGGTATTAAAAGGGTAAATACTATCTCAATCAACCCTTTGACTTCCATATACCGTTACTAATCTGAAAATATCGTCTAATAGTAGCCAGAAACAGAACAGAAACGCGTATTGGAGAGAATAATTATATTTATTAAGCATCACATGTCATCCAGTCATCAGCATATTATTACACCCAATAACCCACACATGAAATTAAGGGGAGACAGATCGTTTTTTTGGGACCCCCTTCTCCCTAATGTTTAGCCCCACTAGTTTTGAGATTTTAAGACGTTGGTTCCATTAGTTTGGAGATTTTATGACCTTTCACCCCATTTCTTTGTCAATATTAGGACCCTTCGTGCCATTTAGGTGTCGATATTTTCCTGGCGAGCGATAGCGAGCCGTAATTTTAGGAGGAATCGGCCTTTGGCCGGGACATTTTTCTACCGAAAAATGTACAAATCTATCTTGAAGGGGGGTCTAGGGGGCGTTTTTCTAAGCTTAATGGAGATCTAGGGAGGAAACTAAAAAAATATATGAATAAATGAATTAATAGACCAAACAAACAGCCACTGTCCCCTTATGAAAGCATATGATTCTCCCTGGATTCGAACCTAGGATATATCATACAGAACTTACACGCTCTAACCATTACACCATCAAGACAGCACATTTTATATCCATTCATCGAGTACTGGATATCACAAATATTCAATTTAGTCGCATACGCTATTTTTTTTTTTTTGTTACGCACAGTTCCTCTTCGTGATTTTATGTCTGAAAAATATAATTTGTATCAGTGAAATTCGAATGTAGTTTATTTTATTTACCAGTTGACTAATGCCAGTGTAGTTTATTTATTTTATTTATCAGTTGACTAATGCCAGTGTAGTTTATTTATTTTATTTACCAGCTGACTAATGCCAGTGTAGTTTATTTATTTTATTTACCAGCTGACTAATGCCAGTGTAGTTTATTTATTTTATTTATCAGTTGACTAATGCCAGTGTAGTTTATTTATTTTATTTACCAGCTGACTAATGCCAGTGTAGTTTATTTATTTTATTTACCAGCTGACTAATGCCAGTGTAGTTTAGTGTAGTTTATTTAATTTATCAGTTGACTAATGACAGTGTAGTTTATTTTATTTATCAGTTGACTAATCAGATGAGTTAGGGGGAGACTGTCCGTTTGTTTGGTCTATTAATTCATTTATTCATATATGTTTTTAGTTTCCTCCCTAGACCTCCATCAAGCTTAGAGAAACACCCCCTAGACCCCCCTTCAAGATGAATGTGTACATTTTTCGGTAGAAAAATGTCTCTGCCGAAGGCCGGTTCCTCTTAAAATTGCAGGCTCGCTATCGCTCGCCAGGAAAAATCGACACCTAAATGGCACGAAAGATCTTAAAATTGACAACGAAATGGGGCGAAATGTGTTAAAATCGCCAAACTAATGGGCCGAACGTCTTATAATCTCAAAACTAGTGGGGCTAAACATTAGGGAGAAGGGGGTCCAGAAAAAAACGGTCTGCCTCCCCTTAACCCCTGCATAAGAAACTACACTCGTAATGCAATCATGTTTATAAAGCTGGAGTCACACGCACCTTTCTTTCGGAGCAATTTTTTACAGGCAATTATGGTCTGGAAGCTTCAAAAATGACCCTTTTATCAGAATTCGGCCGCCTGACCTAATGATCTACCTTCAGTCTATAGTTACCGATATCAGTGCGAAAAAGGTTAAATACAGGACTACGGTTTGATATCCATCTATCCATGAATACGATGACCCCCCCCCTCTCTCTCTCTCTCTCTCTCTCTCTCTCTCTCTTTAAACATTATGATACATATTATTATACTGTTCAAAGTGAAAGAATACATTATCACTATCTCTCATTCCTCTCTCTCTCTCTCTCTCTCTCTCTCTCTCTCTCTCTCTCTCTCTCTTTAAACATTATGATACATATTATTACTGTTCAAAGTGAAAGAATACATTATCACTATCTCTCTCACTCCTCTCTCTCTCTCTCTCTCTCTCTCTCTCTCTCTCTCTCTCTCTCTCTCTCTCTAAACATTATGATACATATTATTATACTGTTCAAAGTGAAATACATTATCACTATCTCTCATTCCTCTCTCTCTCTCTCCCTCTCTCTCTCTCTCTCTCTACCTCTCTCTCTCTCTCCTCATCTCTCTCTCTCTCCTACTATCTCTCTCTCTCCACCTCCCCTCTCCCATCTCTCTCTCTCTCTGTTACGGTGAAGTATCAGCCAGGTGGGGACCGACTTTAACGACCCAGTAACCACCATCTGTCCTCCTGCGATCGTTAACTACCCTCTCTCTCTCTCTCTCCCTCTCTGTCTCTTTCTGTCTTCCCCTCACTCACACTCTCTCCCCTCTCTCTGTCATCCCTTCACACACTCTCTCACCCTCTCTGTCTTCCCCTCACTCATTCTCTCACCCTCTCTGTCTTCCCCTCACTCACTCTCTCCCCACCCACTCTCTCTTTCTGTCATCCCCGCACTCTCCCCTTTCACCTACAGACCGCTATATAGGCCTTCACGATTACCTGCCTCTTTTCCTAACCGTCTCTCTCCCCTCGGCAATCCCTCTCTCACTCACTCTCTCATACACACACACACTCTCTCTCACATACACACACACTCTCTCTCTCTCATACACACACACTCTCTCTCTCACTCACATATTCTCTCTCACTCTCATACACACACTCTCTCTCACTCACATACTCTCTCTCTTTCTCTCACTCACACACTATATCTCTCTCTCTCTCTCACTATATACAGAGTGTCCTGAAAGGCTGAAACAGACGTGCCAAACTTCAGGATTAGGTTATGAACAATATTATGAGCATAAAATGTTCTATGAGCAAAATTATAAATTCAAAGAATAACGTACGGACTCATTCTTAAGGGGAGGCAGTTGGTGTCTCGAGTCCTCCTCCCTCATGTTTAGCGCTATTAGTTAGGCGATTTCAAGACATTCGCCCCATTAGTTTGGCGATTTTCAGACCTTTTGCCCAATTTCTTAGCCAATATTAAGACCTTTCGTGCCATTTAGGTGTCGATTTTTTTCCTGGCGAGCGATAGCAAGCTTGTATCTGAAGAGGAATCGGCCTTCGGCCGGGACATTTTTCTATCGAAAATTGTACACATTTATATCGGAGGGGGGTCTTGTGGGTGTTTTTTAAATGTTGATAACAGGTTTAGAGAGCAAACTAACCCTCCTTAACCCATTGAGCCGAACCAGTAAATTATGCTGCACAATACCCGCAGCTCCTAAACCGCTGAATACAGAACTTATTATTTTTAATCATACTACTTGAAATCATGCATATGTTAGAAATTATCTGTGAAAACCAAAGCATACATTGAGATGGAAGGGGAGATGGACCCGTTTTCTGGTCCCCCTCCTTCCTCGTGTTTAGCCCCATTAGTTTTGAGATTATACAACGTTGGGCCCAATAGTTTGACGAGTTTAACCCCTTTCACCCCCTTTCGTTGTCAATTTTAAGACCTTTCGTGTGCCATTTAGGTGTCAATTTTTATCCTGGCGAGCGATAGCGAGCCTGTAATTTTAAGAGGAACCGGCCTTCGGCCGGGGGGTCTAGGGGGTGTTTTGTTTAAGATTGATGGAGGTCTAGCGAGGTAACTAATAAGTAAATCAACCTATAAATGTAAAAAAAAAAAAAACACACACACACACACACACACACACACACACACACACACACACACTTTCCCCTTAAACGAATTTGTGTAAACCCCAACTTTTTCCCGAGGGGGGGAAAAAAACAAATTGACTTGGCAACACTTCTATTTGTACTCTGATGCTGTGACTCTGAGGACATTCGCTCGTGTGACTCTGGCTAAACATTCAACCGCCACCTTTATATCAACTATCGCTTCTCTAATCTATATACTCATGCCCAATCACCACTGTTGTTTAATGTGTGTGTTGTGGTGTTGTGTTTGTGTGGTGTGTGTGTGTGTTTTTTTTTTTTGTTTTGTTTGTTTTGTTTTTTTTAAAAAAAATCAACTACCATCATCACAAAGAGGCCGCTTGGTATTGATTTTTCCTGGACTGTATACCACCTTGGTCTAAGTGTGTGTGTGTGTGTTTGTAGTTTTGACATTTGACAACGTGTCTATAGTCCGTTCATTCTAGGTTGGGCAGAAGTTCGTACAAACCTCTAACTCTCTCATAACTCAAAAAGCACCTAGTTGGGGTTTAATCGAGCTTTAATTTTTCTTACCAAATATGGAGACTTGGCTAGGGAATAGGTGGTGGGGCAGTTGACCAGCTCATTTTGCTCCAGCGCCTTTTTTTTGAGCTTTGACAGAAGGCGGTAGAGTTTGCGCTTTCTGCCCAACCTGGAATGCACGGACTATATAGCCCTCATATATGGCATGACGTGCAATAAACGGTACACTAGCACAAACATAATATTATTACAAGTAAATACCAACTGAAAATACTGAAAAATAATTTAAATTAAGGGGAGGTATTTAGTTTGTTCCCTAGACCTCCATCAAGCTTAAAATTACACTCCCTTGAGTCCCTTTCAAGATAAATTTGTACATTTTTTCGGGTAGAAAAATGTCCCGGCCGAAGGCCGTTTTATCCTCTTAAATTACAGTCTCGCCTATCGCTCGCCAGGATAAAAATAGACACCTGAATTGCACGAAAGGTCCTTAATATGGGGTTGAAAGTTCTGTAAAATGCTACACTAACTACATGGGGCAAAGAACGTTTTATAAATTCCCCCAAAAAGCAATGTGGGCTAAACACTAGTGAGAAGTGTCCAGAAAAAAAATCCCTCAAGTGAAGATCTCCCCTTAAGTGTAGCCAATACAATAAATGTATTGCATAAGCCAGGACCGGTTAGCCATAATTCAGGTTCAATACAACTACCGGTAAATGCCATCGCTACATCTGAGCCTGATGTAAACTTTATGGAACCTTAAGGGGAGGTTTTTAGTTAGTTCTCTAAGACCTCCATCAAGCTTACCATTTACAGCCCCGTAGACCCCCTTTCAAGATCAATTTTTTACATTTTTCGGTAGAAAAATTTCCCGGCCCAAGGCTGGTTCCTCGCTAAATTACAAGGCTCGCTATCGCGCTCGCCAGGAAAAAAACAATCGACAACTGAAATGGCAAACGAAAAGTCTAAAAAATTGACAGAAATGGGGGCAGAAATTTCTTCAAATCGCCAAACTAATGGTGCGATTCTTAAAATATCAAGAGCACAATGGGGGCTAAACCCTGGAGGAGAAAGGGGTCGAGAAAAATATCCTCATTGGAATCTCCCCTTAAAGAAAATTGACCATTTGCTAGTTTCAGGTTATAAGGAAGTTGGAGCTGTGGACATCGATATTGAACAGATTTACCAGCTAAAATGCGGTTGTAGTAAATTTATAAAAATACATCCAACTAAATTCAACATACGTTTTATCCATTAGACATCAACTTTATTATTGTATTTCTGTTTTATCAATATATATACCGCTGTTACGGCACGGCAAAACCACAACTTCCTTGTAGCCAGAAACTCGCAAGTGGTCAATTCGCCAATCATTTACCAGCAAAGGAAATATACAAATTATTGATATTTGAACGAATGTATCTATCAAATCTATCTTAAATTTGGAATCCCATTACGCCATCCGACAGTACACTAGGACCATTTCTCTCTCTCTCTCTCTCCCCTCCTCTCCATCAGTCCATGTCTCTCCTCTCGCTCCCGCTCCTGTCAAATCCCTCTCTCATCAGTCTCTCTCTCTCCCTCCTCTCTCTCTCCTCTCCTCCCTCCTGCCTCCTCTTCTCTAATTCAGTCATCTCCTCCTTCTCCTCCTCTCGTCTCTCTCCATTCCTCCCTCTCTCTCTCGTCTATCTCCTCCCTCCCTCTCTCGCCTCTCTCTCTCTCTCCTCCCTCTCCCTCCTCCACTATCTCTCCCTCCCGCCTCTCCGTCCTCCCGTCTCGGCTCATCTCTCCTCCTCCCCTTCACACGCCCTGCTCCCTCCCCCCCCCTCCCTCTCTCTCCGCTCTCGCCTTCTTTTTCTACTATCCTTTCCTTCACTTTCCTTTTCTATCGGATAATTACGCTCTACTAGAATGAAGTCCTGACCACGCCGTTGGTAATCGGTAATGTCTGTGTGGCATTCATTGTATATATGTACATCTATCTTACATATCTCCTCTTTCCTCTCTTCTTCTCTATATATATATATATATATAAATCAGATATGGCTCTGTATACCGTATTTGTTGATAGTGCTGACGAGAACATTTTGAGCGTAATGTAGGTTGCAGAATAGAAATATGAGGACGTAAAACACAGGGTACAGTGGAATACAAAACACAGGGTACAGTGGAATACAAAACACAGGGTTCAGTGGAATACAAAACACAGGGTACAGTGGAATACAAAACACAGGGTACAGTGGAATACAAAACACAGGGTACAGTGGAATACAAAACACAGGGTACAGTGGAATACAAAACACAGGGTACAGTGGAATACAAAACACAGGGTACAGTGGAATCCAAAAACACATGGTACAGTTGGAATACAAAACACAGGGTACAGTGGAATACAAAACACAGGGTACAGTGGAATACAAAACACAGGGTACAGTGGAATACAAAAGTTATGTGACAAACCGTGATAAGAATACAGTCACATATACACAAACCATAGCAACAGGTAAAAAGATGAAGGTATGTACGGTCGCGCTAATAAGTCATGTCCTAGCTGTCATTACGTTTGGCTTGCTCTGTGTTGTATGAATGTCTCCCAGCTGTCATTACGTTTGGCTTACTCTGTGCTGTAGTAATGTCTGTCAGATGTTGAATAGGGTGGGTAAGTGTAGGAACATGGTTTGTAGTATATCACCTCGATATGAAGACATGAAGCTTAGATATTGCTGATACCAATTATTGATCAAAACATACATGGTGCCGAGACATCACTTATTAGCGCTACTGTACGCCCAACCCTGCCAAGCACAAAACAATCCCTAACTTCTAAACATTCTGGAAGTGAGTAGACATCTTGTGATAATCCAGTCAAGATGTATACTAAAGGGGAGATTTCCACTTGGAGGATTTTTGTTTTTTTTTTTTTTTCTTTTTTTTTCTGAACCTCGGGGGGTTTTTCTCCCTCATGTTGAGCCCCCCTTGCTTGTGAGATGTAAAGACGCTTTCACCCCATGAGTTTGGCGATTTTAAGAACCCTCGCCCCCATTTCTGTCAATTTTAAGACCATTCTTGCCATTTAGGTGTCGATTTGTTCCTGGCGAGCGATAGCGAGCCGTAATTTTAAGGGGAACCGGCCTTCGGCCGGGACATGTTTCTAACCGAAAAATTTACAAATTTATCTTGAAAGGGAGTCAACGGGGAGTATTTTTAAAGCTTGATGGCAGGTCTAGGGAATCAACTAAAAAGCCTCACTTAAACCATGAATCACCCGTTTCACCCAACCATATACAGTATTCTCAACCCACCAGTGTAAAAAAAAAAAA
>CM064552.1:43167501-43201690 GCA_032716605.1 Paralithodes platypus | reverse complement strand
GTAACTGAATAATTGTACCACACACAATTATTGCATCGAAATTTATAATTGTCTGCCTACATCCACTCTCTGGGACGGTAAATAGAGGTTATTAAGTCAAAGTCAAGTCTCTCTCAAACCTTTATTTCCTTTTATTTTTCATTTTTATTTGGATGTTCACATCCTTTTAGAGGCCGTTTTTTCAGGTCCCCCAACCCCACTCTTGTATCTTGGCACCATTCTATATTTCTGTTCTCTATAATTGCTAAGATTTCCCTGTTTGTCTCCGTCCGTTTTCCCACCTCTCTCCAGCCCAGCCCTTCCTCTCCATTTTCCCTATTCCTCTCTCTATCTTTCTACTATCCTTTGTCTAACCTTATCCACCTCCCTAGTTCTGTGTTTCCTTATTAGCTATCCTCTCCTTTCTATCCCTGTGTGTCTGTTGCTTTTCTTCTATTCCTCTCACAATATTTCTGTTGGCCCTTTCCTAACCCCTATCCCCCTTCCTAGTTTTGTGTTTTCCTATCTTCTATCCCCACCTTTCTGTCTCCTTGTCTCTATACATATTTTCTTCTGTTCCTTTGTATGGATTTAATTTGGGCATGTTGAATGATTTGTTAATTTTCTTTAACCCATACAGCACCAGGGACGTCCTTTTCATCATATTCTGGCAAACTATTAGGCGATTTTAATAAGCTTAGGAAGGACCTCTAGCAATAATATGGCTTCAAAATATCTCAACCAACCCATTTACCTACCACAGATCCTTCCCAAGCCACATAATATCGTCTAAATATAGCTAGAATAAAATATAACACACGTCGCTGGTACTCAAAGGGTTAACTAAGGTATAAAACAAGTATTCCTTTTCATTGTATGTGTGTGTGTATATTTTCCTGGTTGAGCCTTTCGATAGCATACAATCTCTCAAAATCATTAACTACACATAATTTCTACACAACACGCACGCACATACGCTGATATATTCTTCTGAGTAAGAACTGAGAGAAGCGCATATTTGCATTTAGATAGATTCCTTTAACATATACAGTTTTAAATGTTATGTAAACCAACTTTAAGGGGGGGTGACCTGTTTTTGTTCTGTCCTTTTCTATTTTTCTCTGGCTTGTATCCATTTGGCCGCATTCAACCTACTGTTCTAAGACGTTTATCCCCATCCAGGTGTCAAATTTTTACTGATGAGGCGTTTAGAGAGCCCAAGCCAGGGTAGCGAGACAGCACGAGCATTAGAATATATGAAGAAATCCGGCTTCGCCGGAGAAATTTTTCTATCGAAAAATGTACAAATTTAGCCTGCTGTCAAACAAAAATAAAAAATATAATTTAATATCTCTGTTCCCTTCTTTCTTGATAGCTACTGTATTATTATATTTTGCTATCCATCTACGTAACACACACACACACACACACACACAGACACACACACGTTTAAGACTCTCTCTCTCTCTCGTATCAATCTACTGTATATACTTATCAAACTATCTAACATTATTTAGATCTACATACCTACCTACCTAACTACCTACCTCCCCCCCCCCCCCTCCAGGTGCCAGAGAATCCCCGGGGCCCCACCACTGACACGGCAAAAATCAAATTGTGCTCACAAAACCAGAAAGCGTTCCAATAAACGTCATTGACAGATTGGGAAATGGTGGTGGACAATTTTTTATGTGAGTGTGTGTGTGTGTGTGTGTGTGTGTGTGTGTGTGTGTGTGTGTGGGGGGGGGGGGGGGGGGGGGGGAAGAAAGGGGGGGGGGGGGGGGTGGGGAGGTCGATGGTAGGGGGGGGTGGGTGAGGGAAGGGGGGGGGGGGGGGGAAGGGGGGGCGGGGGGGGGGGAAGGGAGAAAAAGGGGCGGGGGGGGGGGGGGGGGGGGGAGGGGGGGGGAAGGGCGGGGGGGTGTGGGGGGGTGGGGGTGGGGGGGGGGGGGAAAGGGGGGGGGGGGGGGGGGGGGGAAGGGGGGGGGGGGGGGGGGGAAGGGCTATGCTACGGCGGCCTCTCTCTCTCTCCTTCTATAGGGGGAATCCGAGTGTTGTGTTTGTTGTCAATTTTAAGACCTTTCGTGCCATTTAGGAATTAAGCTTAGTAAGTATCGATGGGAACCAAAAGGACACTGGGATCGCTGTTGCTCCTTTGATTGCTAGAGGTCTATCCAAAGCTGTATAAAATCGTCTGGTGTCAGCAAGAATTTAAATGGAAAAGACACCATGTTACTGAAAGAGTTCTGCAATATTTAAGAGACGCCAATCGTAGTTATTATTAAGGGGAGACTGACCGTTTGTTTGGTATATTAATTCATCTATAGACCCCGCTTCAAGATAAATTTGTACATTTTTCGATAGAAAAATTTCCCGGCCGAAGGCCGGTTCCTCTTGAATTACAGGCTTGCTGTCACTCGCTAGGAAAAAATTGACAACTAAATGGCACGAAAGGTCTTATAATTGGCAGAAATGGGGCGAAAGTTCTTAAAATCATCAAAGTAATGGGGCGATCGTTTTACAATCTAAAAAACAATGGGGCTAAACATGAGGGAGAAAGGGACCAGAAAAAAAAAATCCCTCAAGTGGAATTCTCCCCTAAAACAAGCAAAAGGGTTAAACGCTCTCTATAGACGATAATGCCGGTGTGTTTGTGTGTTCGTGTGTTGGTCCATCACATTGTAACCCATCGCTATATTTTGTTCCCAACACTCATACACACTAATTTAATAAACCTCGTAAAACCGGTATCACACGAGCGCTTTTTCACTCAAACAAAAAAAAAAAAAAAAAAAAAAAAAAAAAAAAAAAAAAAAAAAACATTTATCTCAACACTGAATCTGGCAGCTTGTGAGGTCAACACATTTTTTAAAAAATCTTGTGGTCACCCTCAAATTCACCTATTCCACAGTCTGTTCTGATACCAGTGCAAAACTAGTCCAAGAAAAGTTGCCAAGGGAAAAAATGTTGATCATCGAATGTTGACATTAAAAGCTCTCGTTTGATACCGGGCTTAAGGGCGAGGATTTCACCTTGAGGGTTTTTTTGTCTTTACTCCTTTCTCCCTCATGTTTAGCCCCATTGATTGTGATATTTTAAGACGTTTGCCCCATTAGTTTAGCGATTTTAAGAACTTTCGTCCCATTTATGTCACTTTTAAAACCTTTCGTCCCATTTAGGTGTCGACGTTTTCCTCGCGAGCAATAGCAAGCCTGTAATTTAAGGGGAATCGGCCTTCGGCCGGGACATTTTTCTACCGAAAAATGTACAAATTTATCTATAAAGGGGGTCAAGGGAGTGTGATTTCAAGCTTGATGGAAGTCTAGGTAACACACTAAAAACCTCCCCTTAAACCACCGTAATCACTTTATCCGAATATTACTGTGGCTAAATTGTGTGTCCAGCACAATAATATAAACACGCGTGTGCAAATAAATGCATAAATAAAATACGTCCACAATAACTGAATTAATTAATATATATAGTTCTAGCTTCACTTTGGAAAAATAAAAATAAAATAAAAAAATAAATAAATGAATTTGATTGTCGTTTTCGTTTATATCTTGTTTCCCGGTGCGAATAAACCGAATACTTTTTATATACCGGTCATGATGGTCGCAAAGCCTGGCTGTGATTCTAATTATTGGGGTTCGAATCGTTATTGGGTAAAGAAACATTTCTTAATGTACAGTCATGGACATTAATACTATAAATGAACATCTCTTTACGCTAAAAACAAAGTATGTGACTATTTAACTCATATAATTAGATCAGTGACTATGAATTGTTTACTAAACACAGCTATTAGTACCGGTACATTATATGTTTAGCAACGACTGAAAATGTATCATCAAATACTATATATATTATCTGGATATATATATAGATATATTTATAATAATTATAAATATATATATATATATATATATATAGATATATAACCTGTGATTATACAAGTATATACCTGTATTAAAAATATATATATAATATATATATATAATACCTGTACATATATAAGATATATATATAATTATAATATATATATAATATTATATATATGATATATAATATTATAGATATAATATATATATTCCGCAAGTAATACAACACGTTTCGATTATATAAATACGGGGTATTGGAAATAAAATATGTATATTATTAATTTTGGTATTGTAAATGTACTATTTAAATTACAACGTTTGGGACGTCAACAAAACAAACTGGTCACAAATTACCAACACAAACTTTAAAAATTCCACGGAAATAGCTTAATATTTAATGTTGGGTTCACTGCGCTCATGCATGTTGAACGCCTTTCCAACCAGGGATATACATTCTATATATACTTCACACCGGATATTAAAATAGTACAGACCAGGACACATTTTAAGAGTCAACTGTATGCCAGACTGAACACTCGCTTGATGAAAGTGTGTGTGTGTGTGTATATATATATATATATATATATATATATATATATATAAAGGACAGTAATTCATCGAAGCAAACGACTACAGTAGAAGTATCTCTACATTTAACCAATATTGAGAGAGAGAGAGAGAGAGAGGACGGAGGGCGCGAGAGATGAGCGAGAGAGATCTGAGAGGAGAGAGAACGAGGACCGAGGAGAGAGTGGATTGAGAGACGGAGAGAGATGAGAGGCGAGGAGAGATGGATTTTTTGAAGGAAGAGAGGAGATGGGGGAGGAGAGAGAGAAGAGACGGATGAGCGTGAGTGGAGAGAGGAGAGATGAGGAGAGAGGCGCGACGCCCCCCCCCCCCCCGAGAGAGAGAGAAGAGAGAGAGTGGGAGAGAGAGTGTAGAGAGAGAGAGAGAGAGAGAGAGAGATGAGCGCTGGGAGAGAGAGAGAGAGAGAGAGAGGAGGCCCCGAAATCGAGAGAGACCGATGAGAGGAGAGGGATGATGAGAGCGAAGAGGGAGAGAGAGAGTGTGGAGATGAAGAGAGGGAGAGAGAGAGCGAGAGGGGAGAGAGAGCGATGAGAGAGATGGGAGATGAGAGAGAGAGACGAGGAGAGAAGCTAGAGACCGAGAGAGAGCGAATGATGCGAGACGAGAGAGAGAGAGAGAGAGAGAGAGAGAGAGAGAGAGAGAGAGAGAGAGAGGAACCACCAATTGTAACAAAGTACTCACTAACAACCTCTGCCACCCACCTCACACCAGGCCCATTCCACACACTATTCACTACCACCCTCCATCCCACTCTATTTCACTAGGCATTTGTTTTTCCTTCCACCCACACACAGCACATATATAATGATACTGCGTTAAGGGGAGGTTTCTAGTTTGTTTCCTACTCCTCCAGCAATCTTAAAATTTCACCCCCTTGAAAGATAAATTTGTACATTTTTCGGTAGAAAAATGTCCCGGCCGAAGGCCGATTACTCTTAAATTACAGGCTCGCTATCGCTCGCCAGGATTAAATCGACACCTAAATAGCACGAAAGGTCTTAAAATTGACAAACAACAACAACAACAACAACAACAACAACTAACATATGTGGGAGAATATCAAACCTGGCACCATTGAACAAGAAACAAACAACACATTTAGTGGAGTAAAATAAAATGCCCTCCTGTGGCCAAATCAAGAGTAATACCACCACAACAAGCGCAATACAGAACACCATATATAAACACAACTTAACCACACATACACACACGCACACTGTCAACTACAATTATGAATACACACACCCACCCACCCACCCACACACACTGTCAACTACAATTATAAATACACACACACACACACACTGTCAACTACAATTATAAATACACACACACACACATACAACGCAAGAGCATGATATTTGTAAAGGTAAATATTCTATAATATAACTGAAAGTGAATCACCAGTTCCAAGTAATGTAAATAAGCTCAAATTTATGCTTTCAGCATATTAAGCAAAAATGCATATATGTACTAAAAATATACAACACAACATACTTACATCATAATCTCTTAAAACCAATACATCAAACATATTACATTAATCTTTATTATATTAATTAAAAGTGCTGCAATCAGATGAGTGTAAATTTTTATTTTTCCGCCATACTAGGTGAAGCAAAATGAATTACAACGAGTGCCGTTGGCATTACTAGGAATTCAGGAATCAGTGGCATTTTTGGTTAGTTTCTCAGATATTGCTTTATATGGTTTTAACGTGTTCGCGCGTGCTTGCACGCACGCACGCGCACCCGTTGTGTGTGGTATATGTTTGCGTTTGCCTATATAAGCGTGTGCGTCTGTTTGCGAAAGGAACGAGAGAGAAAGCAAGCTGGATCGTAATATGAATAGATATATAGATAGATAGATAGATATATAGACAGACAGACAGATAAATAGATAGATAGAGAAGATGGAGGTAGAGTAAATCGGTTGACCACCACACTACCCTGTCACAACACGGAATATCCCGCAGCACGGCAAATAAAAACTATGATACACTGACAAATATACGTGTAGGTAGTGTCACGTTCAAAACTATGATACACTGACAAATATACACCTCACGCTAGGATACACTGACAAATATCACGTACCAAAAAACTATGATACACTGACAAATCTAGGTAGTGTCCACGTTCAAAACTATGATACACTGACAAATATACAGGTAGGTAGTGTCACGTAAAAACTATGATACACTGACAAATATCAGTAGGTAGTGTCACGTTCAAAACTATGATACACTGACAAATATACGTGTAGGTAGTGTCACGTTCAAAACTATGATACACTGACAAATATACGTGTAGGTAGTGTCACGTTCAAAACTATGATACACTGACAAATATACGTGTAGGTAGTGTCACGTTCAAAACTATGATACACTGACAAATATACGTGTAGGTAGTGTCACGTTCAAAACTATGATACACTGACAAATATACGTGTAGGTAGTGTCACGTTCAAAAGTCGTGGCTCGCCGTCATTACTTTAAGGGGGACCACCTCGTTTGTTTTTCTCTTTCTCTCCCTCTCTCTTTGGCTTGTATCCATTCGGCCCCATGCAGCCTACTGTTTTAAGACTTTTACCCCATCCAGGTGTCAATATTTTCCTGGCGAGCGGTAGCGAGCCAGCATATATGTATTTCTGTTTTGACAGCAAGCTAAATTTGTACATTTTTCGATAGAAAAATGTCTCCGGCAAAACCGGATTTCTCCATACAATGCTGGTTCGCTATCGCTCGCCAGGAAGAAATCAACACCTGGATGGGGATAAACGTCTTAAAGCAATTGGCTGAAGGGGGCCGAATGGATACAAGCCAGATAAAGAGAGAAAAGGTGAGATAAAAAAAAGCAGGTGACCCCCCCCTTAACTTGTTTGACCTCTCTTGTTATCACATCAAAATATCTAGTAACCTGAAGAAAGATGGGTTATGTAAAGGATTTGTGACCATGAATACATACATACATACATACATACATACATACATACATTGGTTTAGCGTCATTTTTCCATTACATGCATTGTAACGGCTCAGACGGGGTTGCCTTTCAGTAGTTGGAGTGTACTGTAGCACAATAAAGTCCCACCAAGTCATCACTGTGGCTGATGTTGGTATAGTGCTAACCGTGTCTCAGCAAGACTCAACAGAGTCCCCCTGCAGCACTTGCAGCTGCAGTATCTGCAACCACACCAGCCTTAACCCTTTCACGCATTTATGACGCAGAGGCTGCCAGATTAGCAATAAGAAATAGAGTTCTCTCACTCTTATAATTACCTCTCCAAAATTAGTTTTCTGCCCACAGCTAACTCAAAGACAACTGCAGAGGTTGAAGTAACTAAACTAAAGGTTTCTAAATACCCCTGATGGTAACAAGGCTTTAAAATATCCCCAATAGGCTCAAAATCGCGTCATATGTCGGAGAGGGTTAACAGTGTTATAAAAAAGACATTTAGGATTATATAAAGGAGTTGTTCATGAGCGATGGAGACTTGTTATAAATATTGGGGTATCTAAGGAATTTGTTCATGAGTGATAAACAATTGCTAAACACTTTTAGATTATATGAAGGATATGTTGGTGAGCGATAAAGACTTGTAATTTATTTTGGATTATATAGATAAAAAAAAAAAAAAAAAAAGAACAGTGGGGATTGGGTCTGAGCATATACAGTAGATAAAGGGTTTGTTAATGAGTGATAAAGATGTGTTATTAATTATTGCTTGTGACAGCCAAACTTGTGATTATGTAGGTACAACACGATTATTGAGCGTGACTCTACATTATACATATTCACATAAACACATAATGAAAGTAAAGGCCAAACGTTTACACAACCCAAGGTGTTGCCGTTCGCTTTGATGAACTTTAGTAAATATGCAGACATAACTTTAAAACTCAAACATGAACGATATCAGAATATCTTCGATAAATCAACACTAACTCTCATACTTTTCCTTCAACATGGGATAGGCCAAACCTACATTTAGTAGCTCACGTGTATTTGAGAGATATACTTCATATATATATATATATATATATATATATATATATATATATATATATATATATATATTGGTAATCCAATGGACCCGGGTTCAAATCCCGATATGTCAATGGGAAGATATATTGGGATTGAATTTGTGCTGTACCTAGTATCAGTGCATTACCACAAAGCCCACCGAAATGCCAAAAAAATACCCTCATTGTTCCCGGATTAAATAACACTGTATGAATATTCCCATATTCAAAATATGTTACAGGGGGACAATGCCTAGTGAGTTCACTGCTCAATAGGTGGCGTTCTGAGAGTTAGGGTCTGAGTCTGGAGGGTGAGACGGTGACGCACTTGAGCGAAGCAACCAGCCGCTTCAGAGATGGAGCTGCTTCGAGCCATGATGGATGCTTCGCATGTCTCACTCCCCAGACTGGAACAAGACCTCACGGGCTTCACCGTGTTGAGCGGTGGAATGTACAGGCTCTCAGCCTATGCCCGAGAGGGAGTAGTTGGAATATAGAAAAATAAAATATAAAATAAAAAAATATATATATATATATTGGCACACACATTGCACCACACTTGAGCTGATGTTTTGCCTTCAGTTCAATGACAATATGCAAGAGCATCATAAAGTGACATTACCAGCATAACACTAGGGTCAATTACTCGATCTCTGTGAATCACTTCGGTGTTTGTATCAGGATCGGATATGGATCATAAATAGGTAAACAAATATGACATAACATACTATATAATAAAATAAAATAAAACGTTTGACGCCGCCTAGACTCAACTCTACCAGTTCCGAAGCTTGGTATTGTAACAAGGTGCAGGAAGATAGTTGGAGCCTTGATTACACAGACGGGAGAGAGGTAAGCTTGGTATTGTAACAAGGTGCAGGAAGATAGTTGGAACCTTGATTACACAGACGGGAGAGAGGTAAGCTTGGTATTGTAACAAGGTGCAGGAAGATAGTTGGAGCCTTGATTACACAGACGGGAGAGAGGTAAGCTTGGTATTGTAACAAGGTGCAGGAAGATAGTTGGAACCTTGATTACACAGACGGGAGAGAGGTAAGCTTGGTATTGTAACAAGGTGCAGGAAGATAGTTGGAGCCTTGATTACACAGACGAGAGAGAGGTAAGCTTGGTATTGTAACAAGGTGCAGGAAGATAGTTGGAGCCTTGATTACACAGACGGGAGAGAGGTAAGCTTGGTATTGTAACAAGGTGCAGGAAGATAGTTGGAACCTTGATTACACAGACGGAAGAGAGGTAAGCTTGGTATTGTAACAAGGTGCAGGAAGATAGTTGGAACCTTGATTACACAGACGGGAGAGAGGTAAGCTGAACAAACCTCCCAGCACTAGCAGAATATTCATTGACTATCCACACCATGCTTCAATCAACACCGAACGTCGAAAGTGAGTCTGAAAGGGTTAAGGGGAGATTTCCACTTGAGGTATTTTTTTCTTGACTCCTTTCTCCCTCATGTTTAGCCCCATCATTGCTTTTCTAATTCTAAGACGTTCGCTCCATTATTTTGACGATTTTAAGAACTTTCGACCCATTTCTGTCAATTTTAAGACCTTTCGTGCCATTTAAGTGTCGCTTTTATCCTGGCGAGCGATAGCGAGCCTGTAATATAAGATGAACCGGCTTTCAGCCGGGAAATTTTTCTACCGAAAAATGTACAAAATTATCTTGAAAGAGGGTCAAGGGGGTGAAATTTTAAGATTGCTGGAGGAGTAGAAAACAAACTAAAAACCTCCCCTTAACCCCTTCAGTACCAGTGGCGTCCTTTTAAGTGTATTCTGGCTACAATTAGACGATTATATTAAGTTTAAAATGGGGCAAATTGAAAGTACACACAGATGAACACGCACGCTCGTTCACACATACTGGTCTCTTTCTAACTGTAATTCATCTGTCTTTATCGTCTTTATCCACATGTTCACGTATAAGAACACACATGTATTTAATTTTTTTTTTTTTTTTTTTTTTTTTTTTTTTTTAAGAGACAATGAACGGAGGAAGGAAAAACACAGATAAAACAAAAAGGTCCATGTGCCTAAAGGCATCCTCCATTCATAAAATGTTTGTAACAACTGGATTTAAACATTTGTTGATTGTAAGTTTGTGGAAAGCAATTCGAGGGAAGTGAATTCCAAAGAGTAGTAGCTCTGGGGATAAATGAATTCTGATAAGCAGAAGTTCTGCATTGTGGAGGAAGAAAGTGTAAATTCATGGGCGCTATCAGCTGCCCTAGTTCTACGGGGAAAGATGTGGAGAGGCGGCACAATTGAAGCAAGTTCCTCGGAAACAATTGCTGTGAAAATATCTGTAGAATAATGCAAGGGATTGCAACGTTTCTTCGTATGGCTAATGTAGGAAGGTCCTGTGTGATTGCAGGGTTATGATTAATCTAATAGCTTTATTTTGAATTTTTGTCCAACTGCCTCAATGCAACCACTCCACTTCACCCCACAGAGGTTGAACAGTAATCCAATCTGAGAGCGCACATGACTTTTATATATTACGGCCAACTGCTCGTCAGTGAAGAATTCTCGAACTCTGTACAGGAGTCCCAGTTTTTTAGAGGCATTCTTAGCAATGCTTCTAACATAATGTGTCCAGCTCAAGTTAGTAGTTAATGTTACACCGAGAATGTCAATACTAGGGGAAGTGGGAATATTTACATCATTAAAAAATATGGGAGTCAGTGAGATTCTGTCGGTTAGAAAATTGAAGTGCATTAAAGGAAACTAGATTCTCTTGTCCCCATTCATTAATTCTAGAAAGGTCCTGGTTCAGAGAAATTGCAGTGTTTATTTTTGAATTTATAAGATCGGGTTGGGTGAAAGAATTGGTAAATGTGAAGGAACTGTGGAGTGTTGAGTCATCTGCGTAGGAATGTATTGGATTATGAGTGGTAGATATGAGATCATTGATATGAATGAGGAACAGAGTTGGGGCCAGAACTGATCCCTGGGGAACACCAGCATTTATTGAGTGAAATTGAGAATAAAGGCCGTCTTACCATTACACGTATTTTTCTGTTATGAAGATAAGAAGAAATTAGTGGAACTAATGATGCAAGGCCGTAGTGTGACATCTTCGACAATAAGGATTGATGCCAGACTCTATCAAATGCCTTTGATATATCCAGTGCTATTGTATGTGTTTCACCATGTTGGTCTGTAGCTTGGTTGATTTGATGCGTAAGAAGGCAAAGAATGTCTGCAGTTGATCGACATCGTCTAAAACCATATTGCCTATCACTGATTAATTTATTATTCTCCAGATGCTTAATTATGTGATTATTTAATATAATTTCAAAAACTTTGCCAAGAGTGGAAGTTATAGCTATTGGTCTGTAGTTTGATGGATCTGAAGAGGCACCTTTTTTAGGAACTGGATGGATGTTTGCTTCTTTCCAGGGTACTGGGAAGCATGAGGTATGAGTACACAGACGGAAAAATTTTGCCAATACAGGAGCGAGCACCAAGGAGCAATCTTTAGGAACTATTGGGGGAATTTCATCTGCACCAGGAGCCTTATCTACTGAGAATCTGCAAAATACTTTTGACATGTCTGGTGTGGATCTTAAGTGAGGGAATTTCAGGTGAATTAAAATTAAGTACAGGGACATCTTGATTTATGTCATCTAAGGTTGAGTTGGTGGAGAAAATATCTGCAAGAAGGTTAGCTTTACCTCGTGGGTCACTTACAAGATTGCCAGTCGGAGATTTTAATGGTGGAATGGATGAAGCAGTAGTGAAGTTGGATTTGAATGAGTTAAGAGTAGACCAAAATATTTTGTTATCATTTGGATTATTTAGAAGTTTATTAATTATCTTTCCCTCTCTGTCCATCTCTTCTTCTATCTATCCACATACCTGTAAGTTAATCTAGTCTCTCTCCTCCCACACACACACACACACACACACATTAGCCAAGTCAGCACCACGTTCCGAAAATGTTGATGGCGTGTAAGGGATTATCTGGGCTCAGCGGAAGTGCTGGGGAGTGTGGCCAGGTGTGTGTATGTGTGTGTGTGTGCTTAAGTGAGAGAGAGAGAGAGACAGTGAGTGAGCGAGAGTGAAATTGAGAATGAGTGAAAATTAAAGTGTGACTGAGTGTGTGTGAAATCGAACACTAAATGTGAGAATGTACTGTACACATTTATGAAGAGAGAGAGAGAGAGAGAGAGAGAGAGAGAGAGAGAGAGAGAGAGAGAGAGAGAGAGAGAGAGAGAGAGAGAGAGAGAGAGAGAGAGAGAGAGAGAGAGAGAGAGAGAGAGAGAGAGAGAGAGAGAGAGAGAGAGAGAGAGAGCAAATAAAGGGTTGAGCTGGAAATTGGTGTGATTGCAGTTTGTGGGCAGCTGGTAAGAGATGAGGTCATTCATAACTGTCTTCATACTCATTTTCTCTCTCTCTCTCTCTCTCTCTCTCTCACACACACAGTCATACATACCCACTTACTTTACACACATACACAACACAGTCAGTTACACACTCTCTCTCCCACACACATGCACTGAGTCGCACATACTTAGTTACTTCACACATACCCACACAGTAAGTCACACACGCACACACGCACACACACAGTCATACATACCCACTTACTTCACACACATACACGACACACAGTCAGATACACAGCGTCTCTCTCTCCCACACACACTCTTACTTCACATGCACTGAGTCACACATACTTAGTTAGTTCACACATATCCACACAGTAAGTCAAACACACACACACAGAGCCACACACACGCACGGCCTTACCAACGAACAGAACAGGAACAAAACAAGGACAGGCTAACAATGTCCCAGTCACCTCCCACCACAATTTCACCCCTTGTGCTTCCATTACACTCTGCACTCTTATATTTAAATTCATCCTTCCCAATTGTCCAACCCCCACCAACCCCCGACTACAATTTCACCCCTTATCATTCTATTTCACCCTACACTCTTATATTTTAGCTTCAACCTCCCCAATTGTCCGACCCCCAACCCCCCAACCAACTACCCCAACTACAATTTCACCCATTGTCATAATATTTCACTCTACTCGAATACTCATATATCTTCAACTTTCTTATTTGTCCGACCCCCAACCCCCGACCAACAAAACCTGTAACATCTACAAAATAACGTCAAACTTAACATAGCTAGACCCACTAAACTTGTTGATAGATGAAAGTATCTAGCAAATATAATCACTACGCTGGGATAACAAGATGGGAGTAAGTAAGTTATGTGCTTTAGCAAATCTCTCACGAGTAACTCCCCCAAATATCTATATCAAAACAAAGAAAATCTCTCACAAGTAACTCCCCCAAATATCTATATTAAAACAAAGAAAATCTCTCACGAGTAACTCTCCCAAATATCTATATCAAAACAAAGAAAATCTCTCACGAGTAACTCTCCCAAATATCTATATCAAAACAAAGAAAATCTCTCACGAGTAACTCTCCCAAATATCTATATCAAAAAAATAAAATCTCTCACGAGTAACTCTCCCAAATATCTATATCAAAACAAAGAAAATCTCTCACAAGTAACTCTCCCAAATATCTATATCAAAACAAAGAAAATCTCTCACGAGTAACTCTCCCAAATATCTATATTAAAACAAAGAAAATATCTCACAAGTAACTCTCCCAAATATCTATATCAAAACAAAGAAAATCTCTCACGAGTAACTCCCCAAATATCTATGTTAAAACAATGACACTGGATTAAACAAAACAAGTACATTTATACAGGTTTTTCTCTGATTATGTGCTTTAGAAACTCTCTCTCGAACAATTCCCCCAAATAGCTACCGGTAGACTAAAACAATGACACTGGATAAAACAACACAAGTAAATGTGTACAGGTTTTGCTCAATGTAAATAAATTGTCTTAAGGGGAGACTGGCCGTTTGTTTGGTCTATTAATTCATTTATTCATATATTTTTTGAGTTTCCTCCCTAGACCTCCATCAAGCTTAGAAAAACACCCCCTAGACCCGCCTTCAAGATAAATTTGTATATTTTCGGTATAAAAATTTCCCGGCCGAAGGCCGGTTTCTTTAAAATTGCAGGCTCGCTATCGCTCTCCAGGAAATAATCGACACCTAATTGGCACGAAAGGTCTTAAAATTGACAACGAAATGGGGCGAAAGGTGTTAAAATCGCCAAATGAATGGGCCGAACGTCTTATAATCTCAAAAGTAGTGGGGCTAAACATTAGGGAGAAGGGGGTCCAGAAAAACGGTCTTCCTCCCCTTAAATCTAGCGAATAAAGCTGTACCGCTAGCCACAACCCTGCACCCATTAGACCTCCCGAAACGCGCGAACCGTCTCATTATCCACCTGGTCTCCCCTCGTTGCCACACTGCTCAAAGCCATCAACGACCCAAGAAGCCTCAACTCCGGCTCATTAAAGTCTCGCCGGCCCAGATTCTAAACCGTAAACGACGCCTTAAGGGGAGATCTCCACTTGAGGGATTTTGTTCTTGACCCCTTTCTCCCTCATGTTTAGCCCCATTGCTTTTGATATTATAAAACGTTTGCCCCATTAGTTAACGATTTTAAGAACTTTCACCCCATATTAAGACCTTTCGTACAATTCAGGTGTCGATTTTATCCTGGCGAGCGATAGCGAGCCTGTAATTTAAGAGGAACCGGCCTTCGGCCGGGAAATTTGTCTACCGAAAAATGTACAAATTTATCTTGAAAGGGACTCAAGGGGGTGTAATTTTAAGCTTGATGGAGGTCTAGGGAACACACTAAATACCTCCCCTTAAGGGGAGATGGGCCGGTTGTCTGGTCCCTCTTCTTCCTCATGTTTAGCCCCATTAGTTTGGCGATTTGAAGACTTTTCGCCAAATTTGTTTGTCAATATTTAGAGTTTTCGTATAATTTAGGTTTCGATTTTTTCCTGGCGAGCCATAACGAGCCTATATTTTTAAGAGAAATCGGCCTTCGGCCTGGAAATTTTTCTATCGAAAAATGTACAAACTGATTTTGAAGGGGGGGGGGGGGGTCTAGGGGGTGTTTTTTAAGCTTGATGAAGGTCTAGCGAGGAAACTAACACATAAAAATGAATAAATAAGTTAATAGACCAAAAAAACACGGCCCATCTCCCCCTTAACACAAGGAGGGGGGGGGGGGGGGGGGGGGGGTGAGAAGGGGATTCCCAAGATCACCTTTTCCGCCTACTTCTATTGGTTACTCTCCTGGAAACTTCTGAATTATTCAAGTTTCGTAGTTATGTAGAAACGATGATACTTTATTTTATCTCTACTTGCCTATACCAAAGGAAAATGAGCTCTGAAATGTTGCCAGTGTTAGAATGCCGTACACAAATTGCTGGAAAGAGGCCATGTTAATTTGCCGTAAACAACGCCTTAAGGGGGGATGATGTGCGAATTTATTAATTCATTTGTATATTTTTTCATAATTTTTTTCAGTTTTCTTCCCAGACCTCCATCAAACTTAAAAAAAAAAAAAAAAACCCAAGACCCTCCTTCAAGATAAATGTGTACATTTTTCGATAGAAAAATGTCCTGGCCGAAGGCCGGTCCCTCTAAAATTACAGGCTCGCTATCGCTCGCCAGGAAAACATCGGTCTTAATATTTACAAAGAAATTGGGCGAAAGGTCTTAAAATCGCCAAACTAATGAGCCGAACGTCATATTATCTGAAAGGTTCAGGAGTAATTTATCGAGAGGACTTCCCTAAGTGGTTAAGGCCCCATTAATTGCTCTTTCCATTCACATATGCATAGCCTACGTGAGTTGCAGTTGGGATGTGTGTACATGCTTAGATTGATATGCAGGATTCGAAGTTGCATAATAAATCGTAGGCAGTGTCCACCAACCTTTAACTGTCTTCGTGGTGCGATGTATAAGGTGTTGATTTTCGGTGTGAGCATCGTGGGTTCGAGTCCACGGACTGCCACATGTGTTTGTAAATTTCATTAATCGATTTTAGGAGTCTGGTTGGTTGTTGGAAGGAACATAATAACTAATGGAGCTAAACATGAGGGAGAAGGGGAACCAGAAAACGGCCCATCTCCCTTTAACACAGTAGGGGAAGGAGCAAAGTTGTGAGAGAAGCGGCGTGGAAGGCGGTGGCGTAATGCGACAGTCGACAAGTTTGTGAAGAAGTTGAGAGAGGGCGCTTAGTGACCCGGGGCTGATGATTTCCTCATTATGGGGGCGCGATACGGGGCCGCCGCCTCTATTGTACTTGGTTCTTAAGGGAGCCCACCTCGCTTGTTTTCTCTTTCTCTCCCTCTCTCTTTGGCTTTTATCCATTTGGCCCCATTCAGCCTACTATTTTAAGACTTTTACCCCCACCCAGGTGTCAATATTTTCCTGGCGAGCGGTAGCGAGCCAGCATATATATATTTTGGTTTTGACAGCAACTAAATTTGTAAATGTTTCGATAAAAAAATTCTCCGGCGAAGCCGGATCTCTCCATACAATGCTGGCTCGCTATCGCTCGCCAGGAAGAAAGCGACACCTGGATGGGGATAAACGTCTTAAAACAGTTGGTTGAATGGGGCCGAATGGATACAAGCCAGGGAAAGAGAGAAAAAGAGAGCAAGATAAAAGCCGGTGACCCCCCTCCAGGATAGCCGATAAGAGAGTGGGAGAAGCATGAACAGACTGCCGAGAGATGATAGCCCCGAGAGAGCCAATAACAAAAGAACACTGGAAGTTTGGAATCTCGAGGGTGATGATGTCCTGATTAAGGGGGGGATGGGCCGGTTTTCTGGACCACATTCTCCCTCATGTTTAGCCCCATTAGTTTTCAGATGTTAAGATGTTTGCCCCATATAGGTAGTGCAAGTGAATGAACAAAGAATAACAAACTAAAACAAATGGACTTACGAGTTGTGAGGAGCAATAAGCACAAAGCAATAAAACAAGTAACTAAGACGCATACACACACACATACATAAAACACATATGTACTCAATCAAGTTGCTAAGACAAACGAAAATAGACAGCTGGCATTATTACACAAGACGAACGGAAAGAATGTGTTAAATATATAAATAATGCCAACAATACAATATAAGTAAATACACTAATTAAACGAAAATAATTATCCATAAGACCTGGCGAATGGATAAAATATAAACAGGGAAAAGGAGAGAGAGAGAGAGAGAGAGAGAGAGAGAGAGAGAGGAAAAAGAAGAAGTGTTGGTAGGCTGAATGGATATACATGTGGGAAGGGGAGGGGGGGGGGGGGGCGACAGTAGACACATGGGGGAGAGGGGGGAGGATGGGGGGGGCAGTAGACACAGGGGGGAGAGGAGGCGACAGGAGACACACAGAGCGAGTGTCGCCCCCCAGGGAAATTAGGACAAACGAGCATCCAGTTGGGGAAAACACAAAAAAGATGATGAGACGGCATGAAAATAGCGTACGAGAAATGCTCCAGACATTTTATTTTTATTTTTATTTTTTACATCAAATGAAAAACGAGGAGGACGCCTTTGATCATTTCTCTCACAACAACTTTTTAGAAAATTGTTATATACTTGAAAACTTTGAGATTCAAATAGTTTTCAAGACATATGATATTGCCAAATATATAACCATTATTTGGGAAGATATACTGCTTAACATATAGCAAGTTTCTTCACAGACATAGTACAATAATTATGATATGAAATCCAATCCAATATGTTATTAAGATTTACATTATCAAATTATGAGGTTCAGCTTCATAACACAAGTCAAACTAGAAGCCAGAGCTATCTAGCATACAACGTGTCAAATAAACATATATGCAGTAAAGTTCATTTATATTTTGTTTTTGTGTGTTCAGTGTTTTCTGTTGTGTTGTCCCTATTCTGGCTCTGTTTTGAGTCGGCACTTTTAAATGTTGTTTCTGTTCGGGATCTGTCTCGAGTCGGCCATCCCCAGCTATGAGGTATGTGCCTGAGTATATACGTACATACATAGGCCTACATACAACAGGAGAGGACGATAGAAAAAATGTTAAAGACAAATTTGGAACATAAAGAGAAGAATAGGCAACGCGAAGAGCTGGGAAAGAAGAAGAATGAGATAATGGGGGCGGGGGGGGGGGGATAACAAGACAAATGAGAAAGACCAGAGAGGATAAGAGAAGTAGCAAGAGATACACTGATAATGGGGAAAAACAAAACAAAAAAGAATGGCAGAATGGAAGGATAAGGATAGGCAAGGATAAATGGAGAGATGGTGAGTAAGGGTGCAGGATTGGGTGTGGGGTATACTGTATATATATGAGGCACATAAAACACCAGCGGACGATCGAGGAGTCACCACCCAGGAAATAAAAATGGAGTGGGAATGGTCGTGAGAAGAAAGGAAGAGTCACCCGATCGCCTTTTCCGGAAGTTTTCGATTAACACCGTTTATTCTATAGTTTGTTTAATTTGTCCTTAGCTGACGGTAAATTGTCATGTTGATAATACAGCCGTTACAGATAGAGAGAGAGAGAGAGAGAGAGAGAGAGAGAGAGAGAGAGAGAGAGAGAGAGAGAGAGAGAGAGAGAGAGAGTGACATTGAATAAGAGTAAGTGAGAGAGATAATGACATAATTGAATAACAGGACATCCACCACAACAAAAACTACCCGACCTGGACCAACTGGCGACAGGGTGTATATACGTGGCGCCAGCTAAGTGCCAGGGAAACAGGGCCAGCTATAAACGGGACACACACAGGCATTATGTGACGGGGACGGGGACGGGGACGGAATGGAGAGATGGGCTTGACAGAAATGGGGACTCGTAATGGAGAGATGGGCTTGACAGAAATGGGGACTCGTAATGGAGAGATGGGCTTGACAGAAATGGGGACTCGTAATGGAGAGATGGGCTTGACAGAAATGGGGACTCGTAATGGAGAGATGGGCTTGACAGAAATGGGGACTCGTAATGGAGAGATGGGCTTGACAGAAATGGGGACTCGTAATGGAGAGATGGGCTTGACAGAAATGGGGGCTTGTGAAGGAGGGTGAAGGAGGGTGAGGGAATGCTCGCTCACTCTCTTTGTTTATGTGTGTGTGTGTGTGTGCTTATGAGTTCCTGGTACAGCTTATTGGGGTAGGATGGGTGGGTGCGTAGGCAGGGTTGGTGAAGGATGGGTGTTGTAAGGGGTTGGGAAAGGATGGGTGGGTGGGTTCTGTAGATGAAGTTGAAGGAGGAGGGGGGGGGGGGGGGGATGGTGAAGGAGTGGGAGGTGGATTTGTGGGGTAAGGATGGGTGGGAAGTGGAGCTGTCGATGGAGGTGGAGGGAGAGGGGAAGTGGGAGGCTGCAGGTGGGGGGAGGGGGGGGTCGACGAGAATAGGGACATAACAGAGAGACATGGCCGACAGAAATGTGCACATGTACTGTAAAGGATGGTGGCAGAACACACACACACACATTATTTTCTCTCTCTCTCTCTCCTAATTTAGGTTTCTTTGTAAGATTTTATCACTTTCGTTTTGCATACGTGTGTGGAGAGAGAGAGAGAGAGAGAGAGAGAGAGAGAGAGAGAGAGAGCGAGCGAGAGGGAGAGAGAGAGCGAACACTGGCGGGTTAGGAAGCCTATACCCTAGGAAGGATCGGGGTGGGTGTCAAGAGAGAGTATAGGGAGACACAAGGCCCAGCGATGTATCTTGGGGCGACAGGTCAGGATGGCTATAGTGGTGACATACAGGCAATAGGTGGTGGTGGTCAGGCTAGGCGGGCGAATTAATGAAGTTTACCCTTTCTGTACCGAATATATTTAGGCGACTTTGTGCAGTTTAAGAAGAATCTGTGGTAGTTAAAAGGGTTAAGTGAGACAGTTCGAAGCCTGGTAATTTCTAGAGGCAATATTTAGACGATGTTGTGCAGTTTAAGGAGGATCTGGTAGTTAAAAGGGTTATGTGATGCAGTTCGAAGCCTGGTAATTGATGGAGGCCCTTTTTTAAGTGGATAAAGTCGTCTAATATTAGACGTCGCAGGTTAGAATAGGATCGGGGGGGGGGGAGGGGGAGGGCCAGAACCAGGGGGGTCAAAGGCGAGATAGGTAGTGGCAGGAGAAACAAAACAAAATACAAGAAAAGAAAGAGAAAAAGAGAGAGAGAGAGAGAGAGAGAGAGAGAGAGAGAGAGAGAGAGAGAGAGAGGGGGGGGGGGGGAGGCCAGTTTTGCCATTCTGTGTTTCATTATGCACACAGAAATATGAGAACGCAACGGAAACTTGATGGTAACAGGGAAGCAAGGACGACGAGCTAGGGACAACGAAACTATATCCTGTGCATTATAGGTAGGCTAAAACTTCAGCCCTCTACCCCTCACAACTAACTAGAAAGACTATAGTAATCGAGCAAACATGCCTGCCATTTGGGAAGAGTCAGCCAGCCATGGAACAGGTGTTGAAATATACAGCCCATTTGTTCTAGCCTTCATTGAACTACAGAGGTTAGAGTTTCAAGATTTCTGGCTTACCAGTAATGGATAAGGTACAGACTGAAGCAAAATGCAAGTACTACTCGTCGACAGGCAAGGGACAACAAAACTAAACGGAAACAAGTCAAGGAAACTCTAGAGGCGGCCGAGGGGAAGAAAGAAGGCAGGGGACAAAGGGGGGAGCAGAGGGATAAACGCCCCCACTCCCTTCTCCCGGGCTGAACAAGACGGATGACGCCCCGTATATTACACTGCCTCGCACACTGCTGACGCGGCCCCAGGAACACATTTATATATATGGAGCTGAAGACATTATACCAGACGATTGTACAGTCACTCGTCAAAAATACTACTACTACTACTACTACTACTACTACTACTACTACTACTACGGAGAGATAGAACACCAAAGCAACAGCACACAAAAGGTCGTGCCAGGAGGGACATGGGCCTGACTGTTCAAGTCTTGGTTTATTCTTCATTATACAATACAAAGGCGGTGTGGACATTTGGTTGTGACTATAAATTACGACGTACTCATTTGACTCAGCATCGAACACAAACGAGACAATACAATGCTTCATTATAGCCCAGATGCTTCAGGACTTGGCTTTAAAGGTTCAAAGATTCGAATTGGTGTAACATTATAATGATATGATCATGAATGTACAGGGGCTCAGTAAGCCAGGTCAACTTTGTGGAAGTGCTACGCTTGCTCTGTGCTGGCATAATGTCTGTCAGATGTTGGGTGGCATAGTCTTGTGACATGGCACTTAGATATCTGACACCAAGTATTGGCCCAACTGTGAGGATAACTTTAAAATTTGACAGGGTATTTGGGAGTGTTAATGACCATTAAAAAGAACAACACTGGATGAGGAGTGTTTCTTAACAAGTATGTGTCTTCGGCTAGGTAACGCATTACTTAATCAAAGTAATTGACAATTTTAAATTGTATGGCTATTATTTTCTTGACAAGGTATAAACATCCTCGCAAGGGAGCGAGCTGTCGCTTCAAACAGTCTACTGCACCAAATCACCACCCATAACGAGGGGCGTCGCGCTCCTTGGTGCCGGTAGAAGAGTGGCGAACACATCAAAAGGTATCAAAAGGTAAGGTAAGGTACATGTGTGTGTCTGCGTGGTGTGCCTACATTCGTGTAAGTGTGTGTACCTGTGTGTATGTAATTAAAACAAAATCAGATACTTTACAAAGGTAGTGTCAGGCAGGAAACGATCCTGGTCATGTAAAATGTATACCCAAAAACCAAACCACTGTATTATATCATATACTAGTATAGACGAATGTTTATTATGACAAAGTAGATTATTAGAGTGTAAAGGAAACAAAAATCTCTATTACTATAGGATCTCTAACACCAGGTATCGTATTAACCCCCCCGCCATGCCACTCCCCGCAGGAATACTCATCAGCCCTTCCATAAAACAGTCCTGTAATTAATATTCACCAGTCATCCGGCGCCTCATTAACAAAGGGACTATGATATAATTTTATGGTCAACAACTAATTGGTATGAAGCCCGAGGAAGTCACTATGATAAATAATTTCAATATGCCGGCCAAATCCAGGAGGGTATTACTTCTATTATATTAGTGCAATATTATAAGCTGGTGTTCGATATTATTTATTATCCTGCAGATGTTCGGTTTCTTATTTATTATCCTGCAGATGTTCGTTTTCTTATTTATTATCCTGCTAAAGCCTAAGAACATTGCTCCTTCAAGAATCCTTTTAAATATGATTGGAATTTGCAATGTTTACATCTTATTTTAACTACCATTCGTCATATGACTTGTGGATAGTGAACGGGTACTCTGCTAGCACGTGTTCCTAACTTGGTTAAGGGGATCTCTCTCTCTCTCTCTCTCTCTCTCTCTCTCTCTGTATATATCTATGTCTCTATATATCTCTATATATATATATACTGTATATATATACATACAGTATATATATATTTCCAATATATACCGGTATTGTATATATATACTGTATATATATACATACAGTATATATATGTACCAGTATATATATACTGTATATATATATATATATATATTATTTTTTTTTATGTTCCCTCTGTAGACCTCCATCAAACTTACAATAATACCCCCATATATATTTGTTAATTTTTCAGAAAAAGACACACCCACACAAAATCCTTCTAAATTGCAGGCTCGCTGTAATTCGTCACCAAACTAATGGGTCGAATGTCTTAAAATATCCAAACGAATGGGGCTAAACATGAGGGAGGAGGGGGTCCAGGAACCCCCCCCCCCCCCACCCCCGCCCCTTTAACTTTGAAGGTTGTCTCTTGCCTTCGATATTGGCCATGAAAGGATTGCATTTATAGCTGGGAGTCAAAATAAGAAGCTGATAGTTTCTTTTAATAAACCGTATGCATGTACAGTATATATATATATATATATATATATTACAACGTGGAGTCGAGGAGTTAATTTAATAACGAAGAGCTTAGCGATGGATACAAAAGGAAAACAATGAAAAAACAAAAACATATCATAGTCAAGAATTACAGAACAAAAATCGAGAGGAAAAAGTCAAGCCCGATAAGATTAGCTTCGCATTTTCAATTTTTCTCTTGACATGACTCCGGATTACTTTTTATGTTTTTAGCAAAGCAAAATAATTAGGAAGTTGCTAAAAAACGTTGCCATCGAGATTCGTTATTTCGTTTCCTTTCATCGCTAAATTGACTCTTCCTAACAGCGAAAAAAAAAGTGTAAATGAACAAAAAATTTATTCATCTGATGAAAAGGGTAATCATCTCACTGTAAGAGATTGACAACGACTACAACGACCAGATAGATATATAAATGATAAGATTGATAGATAGATAGATGACAAATATATATAGATATATAGATATAGATAGACAGATAGCAAGAAATAAATGTCCCCTGATTCCCCGATGCACCGGCGTTACCTTAGTCAGGGTTATTGAAAGGTAGGTTGCCGGCTGTGTAATTGAAAGGTAGGTTGCCGGCTGTGTAATTGAAAGGTAGGTTGCCGGCTGTGTAATTGCCGGTGGTTTTACGCCATTGAGGGGGTAGTACTCGCTTTTTTATGGACCCCCTCCTCCCTCATGTTTAGCATATTAGTTTTGAGGTTTTAAGACGTTCGTTCCGTTAGTTTGGCGATTTTGAGACTTTTCGCCTCATTTTTTGTCAATATTAAGACCTTTCGTGCCCTTTAGATGTCGATATTTTCCTGGTGAGCGATAGCGAGCCTCTAATTTAAGAAGATAAAGTCCTTCGGTCGGAACATTTTTCTACCGAAAAATGTACAAATTCTTCTTCTAAGCTTGGTAAAGGTCTAGCGAGGAAACCCCCCCAAAAAAGAAGAGAACAAAATATATATACCGGTATATATATATATATACCCGGTATATACACAGTATATATATATATATATATATATATATATATATACCGGTATATATATATATATACCCGGTATATACACAGTATATATATGAGAGAGTGAGACATAGTCACCAGATCTAGCTTCGACAACTCACTCAGCCACCCCCTTGGAACCTCGTTATAGACGCTCACCGTAGGCAACCAGAAATCAAAACACAATCAGAGAGGATCCAGCAGCGATCCGGCCGACAATCCCGGGTTCCCTACACTGGATTCCCGCCCCTACGGAACTGATGGTTGGGGGGGGGGGGGGGGGGAGGATAGCCTTTATTCCGAGATATGGACCGTGGACGCGAGATGGTAACTGCCCTGATGGTCTTGGGGGGATCATAGAGGAGTTAGGAGTGTTTTTCCTACTATATAGGGTCCAAGAGAATGGATGGGAGTAGGGGAAGGATGGTGGGAATAAAATACACTCGATATGAAAGACAGTGTGTATTATAAATGATGAGAAGGAGGGATAGTTGAATCGAAAGTCAATATAAAGTGGCATTCACGATAATGACAATAAGCGGCAAGGAAGATCAATGAATAAAGTCAATATCGATCATGTAGAGAAGGAAGGCGACTCGATGCGGCTACGGTTCCATACGCTGTTCTGCAGGGTTCGAATCCTACATATTGTCGGTTGTAAGAGTGAGGTGAATAATCATTAAACAAAAAACGACCTCAAACCAAACCATCGTCCAATATGCCATTTATTTATGATATGATATTTTTTTTTTTTTTTTTTTTTTTTTTTTTTTTTAAATGTACAGTCGCCTACATACAGTAATTTCCGTTTCTTTTCGTAATATGAAATATGGAAGTAAAACATTATTTTCTGTACACACTGTTTCACATTGTTCCGCTACCCCCTCTGCTGCCCTGCTGGTGTAGCCTACGGTACGGTATTATTAACAGAGACTATATGGGTCGACCAGCAGGGACAACACCAGCAGGAGGAGTCACCAATACTTTAAGCCGTCTACAGGGAGAATACATCACAACTTCATTACTGTACCACTTATAACATTTTACAGGCGTTTTCAACCATTTCGTACTTCGACCCGAGGATGCCTATTGATTAATATATATATATATATATATATATTGTTTTTGTGTTTTCCCTGTTCTTGCTCTGTCTTGAGTCGGCCACCCCCAAGAAAAAGAAAAACAAAATAATAAAATAGAATAAAATAGAAAATAAAAATAAAAATAGAAAAAATGGGGATTGGGCCTGAGCATATATATATATATATATATATATATATATATATATATATATATATATATATATATATATGTGTGTGTGTGTGTGTGTGTGTGTGTGTGTGTGTGTGTGTGTGTGAGGATAGCACATCAATATCTAGGGTGCAGGAGGTTACTAGTTGGTTCCAGCAGGCGAGGTCAACATACTCACACTATGCTACCCTTCCTTAGTAATAACAGGATACGGATTAATAGATAAGCAGATAGTTAGATATGTAAGTTGATAGGTATACAAGTAGATAGACCCTCTTAAGGGGAGGTATTTACTTTGTTCCCTAGACCTCCATCAAGCTTAAAATTATACCCCCTTGAGTCCCTTTCAAAATAAATTTGTACATTTTTCGGTAGAAAAATTTCCCGGCCGAAGGCCGGTTCCTCTTAAATTACAGGCTCGCTATGTCTCGCCAGGATAAAATCGACACCTGAATGGCACAAAAGGTCTTAATATGGGGTGAAAGTTCTTAAAATCGCTAAACTAATGGGGCGAAAGTCTTATAATATCAAAAGCAATGGGGCTAAACATGAGGGAGAAGGGGGTCAAGAAAAACATCCCTTAAGTGGAAATCGCCCCTTAACCTTGGATAGACCGACACAGACAGACAGATATATCGTTACACAACTTGTCAATAATTAGGATGCAGGGGTGGTCAATATGGCCAGGCTTTACGACTTTATCTTAGTAATAACAGGACAGAGTTGATCCTCTTAACCCTCTCAACATATGACGCGATTTTGAGCCTATTGGGGATACTTTAAAGCCTTTATTATCATTAGGGGTATTAAGAAACCTTTAGTTTAGTTACTTCAACCTCTGCAGATGTCTTTGAGTTAGCTGTGGGCAGAAAACTAATTTTGGAGAGGTAATTATAAGAGTGAGAGAACTCTATTTCTTATTGTTAATCTGGCAACCTCTGCGTCATAAATGCGTGAAAGGGTTAATATGATGGACTAATTTGTTTTTATCCTAGCTACCTACACGCTATTTTATCCAGCTCATGAACGACCACTAGGAATACAGGGCTAAAATGCAAAGGAAACAAATACTAATAGTGACAAATATCATAGAGTTAGTACTTGGTTCGCTATGCTACAAAATGTGACACGAAATTTCCTTGTAACTGATATCTATACATTTTAGTTCAGTGGTTAACAACAAAAAGTACTGCCTTCCAAAAACAATATCAATAAAAAAACCAATTCATAGATCTACTGCATATTTTGAACCCGTGTGAAGTTCAACATATGATACAAAGAGCTTAAGGGGAGATCTCCACTGGAGGGATTTTTTTCTTGACCCCTTTCTCCCTCATGTTTAGCCCCATTGCTTTTGATATTATAAAACGTTTGCCCCATTAGTTTAGCGATTTTAAGAACTTTCACCCAATATTAAGACCTTTCGTGCCATTCAGGTGTCAATTTTATACTGGCGAGCGATAGCGAGCCTGTAATTTAAGAGGAACCGGCCTTCGGCCGGGAAATTTTTCTACCGAAAAATGTACAAATATATCTTGAAAGGGACTCAAGGGGGTGTAATTTTAAGCTTGATGGAGGTCTAGGGAACAAACTAAATACCTCCCCTTAAAAGGACAAGAAGGACCAGAGTTATTTTTAGTATAAATAATTTTCCCTCCCGCTGGTCCTCCATCAAAGTCCGTGGACCTATTTCACGCTCTGCCTTCCCTGAAATATGAGTCTCTTTCACCCATAAACAAGTGGACTCAAGTGGCGGAGGCGGCGGCGGCGGCGGGGGCGGGGGGGGGGGATGTCAGAGTGGCCAGAACAAGAACAACGAGAACATAATAACATGTATGCATGTATGTACAGTATATAGTCAGGCCCAATCCCCACTTTTCCTCTTTTTTTTTTTTTTTTGGGTGGCCGACTCAAGACAGAGCCCGAATAGGGACAACATAACTGAAGGCCATGAACACACAAACACAAAATACAAATTCACACACATAATAACATATACACATAATAACATACACACATAATAACATACACACATAACATACACACATAATAACATACACACATAATAACATACACACATAATAACATACACACATAATAACATACACACATAATAACATACACACATAATAACATACACACATACACACATAATAACATACACACATAATAACATACACACATAATAACATACACACATAATAACATACACACATTATAACATACACACATAACATACACACATAATAACATACACACATAATAACATACACACATAACATACACACATAACATACACACATAATAACATACACACATAATAACATACACACATAATAACATACACACATAATAACATACACACATAATAACATACACACATAATAACATACACACATAATAACAAACACATTATAACATACAAACACATTATAACATACAAACACATTATAACATACAAACACATTATAACATACAAACACATTATAACATACACACACATTATAACATACAAACATAACATACACACATAATAACATACACACATAATAACATACACACATAATAACATACACACATAACATACACACATAACATACACACATAACATACACACATAATAACATACACACATAATAACATACACACATAATAACATACACACATAATAACATACACACATAACATACACACATAACATACACACATAATAACATACACACATAATAACATACACACATAATAACATACACACATTATAACATACACACATAATAACATACACACATAATAACATACACACATAATAACATACACACATAACATACACACATAACATACACACATAATAACATACACACATAATAACATACACACATAATAACATACACACATTATAACATACACACATAACAACATACACACATTATAACATACACACATAATAACATACACACATAATAACATACACACATAATAACATACACACATAATAACATACACACATAATAACATACACACATAATAACATACACACATAATAACATACACACATAATAACACACACATAATAACATACACACATAATAACATACACACATAATAACATACACACATAATAACATACACACATAATAACATACACACATTATAACATACACACATAATAACATACACACATAATAACATACACACATTATAACATACACACATAATAACATACACACATTATAACATACACACATAACAACATACACACATTATAACATACACACATAATAACATACACACATAATAACATACACACATTATAACATACACACATAACAACATACACACATTATAACATACACACATAATAACATACACACATAATAACACACACATAATAACATACACACATAATAACACACACATAATAACATACACACATAATGACATACACACATAATAACATACACACATAATAACACACACATAATAACATACACACATAATAACACACACATAATAACATACACACATAATGACATACACACATAATAACATACACACATAATAACACACACATAATAACATACACACATAATAACACACACATAATAACATACACACATAATAACATACACACATAATAACATACACACGCGTAGAGCAAGAACAACGAGAACATAGTAACGTAAGGCACTTTATATCCTACAAAATATATATCCTTCAGCTGACATAAACCGGCATATAGAAGTAGACTTTATGTATGATAAGTATGACATGAACGAAGCATAAACAAATAATACATAGGTCGCCACGGAGGAGTTACTATTAATAAATCCATAACTAATAATAAATGGTCGCCACGGAGGAGTTACTATTAAGGGCAGATCTCCACTTGAGGGATTTTTTTCTTGACCCCTTTCTCCCTCATGTTTAGCCCCATTGCTTTTGATATTATAAAACGTTTGCCCCATTAGTTTCGCGATTTTAAGAACTTTCACCCCATATTAAGACCTTTCGTGCAATTCAGGTGTCGATTTTATCCTGGCGAGCGATAGCGAGCCTGTAATTTAAGAGGAACCGGCCTTCGGCCGGGACATTTTTCTACCGAAAAATGTACAAATTTATCTTGAAAGGGACTCAAGGGGGTGTAATTTTAAGCTTGCTGGAGGTCTAGGGAACAAACTAAAAACCTCCCCTTAATAAATCCATAACAAATGAACTGCGGGGTAAGATAAACAATTATTCTAACGTGACTAATCTTAAACTATGATTGTACTAGGCTGGAAGTACACATTAAGGGAACAGGGGTTGTTTTCGGGTTCCCCTTCTTCCTCGTGTTTAGCACCATTAGCTTTCAGATTTGTTGACGTTCGGCCCATTAGGTTGCCGATTTTAAGACCTTTCGACCCATTTCTTTGCATGTCTTTAAGGCGTCAATGTTTTCCCTGGCGAGCGATGGCAAGCCTGTACTTTAAGAGGAACAGGCATTCGACCAGGACATTTCTCTATCGAAATATGTCACATTGATCTTGAAGGAGGGTCTCGGGCGGATGTTTTTTTAAACTTGATGGAGGTCTAGGGAGGAAACTAAAAATATATTAAAAAGATACATACATGACGAATTATATACAGCCATCCCCCTTAATGGATAAGACCCTGAATAAAAAACGTTTGCAGTGTACAGATAGGCTTACCACATACTTCAGGAGAAATCAACACAGTGGCTCAATATAGGCTTGGTATTCCTGATGACCTGCAACATACCTGCAACAATAAAAGAACATAATTAGTGGCATATAATTGTAGGACATCACAATATATAGCTAATGCAGGTGAACTTATAATTGCACTCTGCAACATAATTCTCTCTCTCTCTCTCTCTCTCTCTCTCTCTCTCTCTCTCTCTCTCTCTACCAACCTTCCCCCAAGTTACTCATCCCAAACCTACCTCCTTGCGTGCTGCAGCTATAGGTCACGTGACTCAGTTGTTGAATTACGTGGGGTTTCTCTCTCCCTCTATCTATCTATCCATCTGTCTGTCTGTCAATCCATGTATCTTGGGGTTTCTCTCTCCCTCTATCTATCTATCTATCTATCTATCTATCCATCTGTCTGTCTGTCTGTCAATCCATGTATCTTGGGGTTTCTCTCTCCCTCTATCTATCTATCTATCTATCTATCTATCTATCTATCTATCCATCTGTCTGTCTGTCAATCCATGTATATATTACATATACATTTTCATCTATCGATCACTCGTTACAGCACTCCCAATCACTCCCTACGTTACCGTGGGACATGATTCATCCTTGTATACACCAGGTCTTTGTATACATGACTTAAGGGGAGATATCCAATTGAGGAATTATTTTTGAACCCGTTTCTCCCTCATGTTTAGCCCCATTGCTTTTGAGATTTTAAGACGTTCGCCCTAGTAGTTTTGACATTTTAAGACATTTTGCCCCATTTATGTCAATTTTAAGACCTTTCGTGCCATTAAGGTGTCGATTTTTTCCTGGCGAGCGATAGCGAGCCTGTAATTTAAGAGCAACCGGCCTCCGGCCGGGACATTTTTCTCCCGAAAAATGTACACATTTATCTTGAAAGGGGGTCTAGGGGGTGTAATTTTAAGCTTGATGAAAACGTAGGGAACAAACTAAATACCTCCCCTTAAGCCGCTGTCACACGTGCGATTTTTCCGTCAATTTTCCATGAACAAGTTTTTTCTCGTTAAATTTAGGGACGTTTTTTCACTGGTATCGGCAACTAGACTGAAGGTAGAGTAGGTTAGGCGGCTGAATTCCGATAAAGTGTAATATTTGAAGCGGCCAGACCATAATTGCCCGTAAAAATTGCTCGAAAAACGGCTCGTGTGACTCCAGCTTTCCTGTATAGCGTGTGTGAGTCAGGCTCTGGACCACGTGGCTCACCCTCCAAGCATGTTGTTGCCTTATTGACCCCCCCCACCCCCCAAACAAATAATACTCTCCACTACAAACACCGCTACCTCAACCCTTTGCGATACAGAAGGTGCCGCGTCTTTAGTTGAACTATTGTTAACCCTTTGAAGCTCCAATACGCGTTTCTGTTCTGTTTTCTGGCTACTATTAGACGATTTTATTCAGATTAGTAACGGTATAGGGAAGTCAGAAGGGTTGATGAGATAGTCTTGACCCTGTTAACACCCACAGATACTTCCTAAGCTGCATACAATCGTCTAATGATAGCCAAAACAAACTGCTAAAACGCGTCAGAGCTTGAAAGGGTTAACTTAGTGAAGTTGTTTTTCGTTTATTCTATCTAAATACAGGTGTCTATATTTATCTTAGTTTTACCATGGTGAGGTTAATTTTCTTTTGTTCTATCTAACTTGACACAGCGATTATTGAGTGTACTTGAATTACGCTACCAACATCACTAAAGCCGGTATCACACGAGAGCTTTATAGTCAACATTCGATAATCAACATTTTTCTGGCAACATTTCTGGAATATTTGGCACTGGTATCGAAAACTAGACTGATGGTAGATGAATTAAGGGGAGGTGTCCACTTGAGGGATTTTTTTCTTGACCCCTTTCTCCCTCACGTTTAGCCCCATTGCTTTTGATATTATAAAACGTTTGCCCCATTAGTTTAGCGATTTTAAGAACTTTCACCCCATATTAAGACCTTTCGTGCAATTCAGGTGTCAATTTTATCCTGGCGAGCGATAGCGAGCCTGTAATATAAGAGGAACCGGCCTTTGGCCGGGAAATTTTTCTACCGAAAAATTTACAAATTTATCTTGAAAGGGACTCAAGGGGGTGTAATTTTAAGCTTGATGGAGGTCTAGGGAACAAACTAAATACCTCCCCTTAAGGCAACCGAAATATTTATAATGTTGACCTCAGAAGCTGCCAGACCAGTGTTGGGGATAATTGTTGAGTGAAAAAGCGCTCGTGTGATACCGGCTTAACTTGACACTATATAATGCTGAAACCCAAATGCGTCCTTTTCTTGGAGGTATTTTTGTTCTCAATGTTGATATGGGGATGTTTGTGTTTAAGGGAAGATGTCCACTTGTGGGATTTTTTCTTGACCCCCATTCTCCCTCATGTCTAGCCCCATTGCTTTTGAGATTTTAAGACGTTTGCCCCATTAGTTTGGCGATTTTAAGAATTTACGCCCCATTCTGTAAATTTTAAGACCTTTCGTGCCATTTAGGTGTCAATTTTATCCTGGCGAGCGATAGCGAGCCTGTAATTTATGAGTAACCGGCCTTTGGCCGGGAAATTTTTCTACCGAAAAATGTACAAATTTATCTTCAAAGGGGATCAAGGGGGAGAAATGTATAGATTGCTGGAGGAGTAGGAAACAAATTAAAAACCTCCCCTTAATTGATCGACACTACCAAAATGACTAACTAAACCATCTAGCATTAATGCATCATGTCAGCTTCCTTGTCACATTGTGGGTGTGTTGTTTACAAGGAAGATCAATTTGAACCTAACTTAAGCTAATCCAATTGGTTTATGCCATCCTATCGTATTCTTCCCGATTTAAGCCTACTCTAACCTATCCCAAAATGTATATCAGCCATTTCTATAAGACGGGTTAAGCGAGATGGTTCGAAGCCTGTTGATTGCTAAATAAAATCGTCTAATGGTAGCCAGAATAAAGTTAAAAGGACGTCACCGGTACCGAAGGGGTTAACTAAAAGCACTCTATATTGCTGCTATTGATGCCTTGGGTGATGGCTCAGATAACAATAACAATATTAAGGGGAGAGATGGGTCGTATTTCTGGGCCCCTTTCTCCCTCGTGTTAAGCCCCATTTAATTTATGTTCGGCCTATTAGTTTGGCGATTTTAACACCTTTCGCCCCATTTCGTTGTCAATTTTAAGACCTTTCGTGCCATTTAGGTGTCGATTTTATCCTGGCGAGTGAGAGAGCCTGACATTTCAAAAGGAACCGGCCTTCGGCCGAGAAATGTTTCTACCAACAAATTTACACATTTATCTTGAAGGGGGGTCTAAGGGGTGATTTTCTAAGCTTGATGGAGGTCTAGCAAGGAAACTAAGAAAACAAAGGAATATATTAATGCATAGACCAAAAATACGGCCCATCTCCCCTTAAATACTACATATAAGTCTCCATTGCCTATCAATCATAATGGGTGAAATTTGACACCTTCGTTGCGCCCATGGCCATCATTAGAATTGATTGCACATACAAATAATGACTCTATGGAGAAATATTAGTTCCATGGACAAATTACCGGTACCTGTAGCTTACCCGGAACTGTTAGGTAAAATACGGGCTCAAATAAAACATATATATTAATGTGTGCCAATTAGTTTACATATTAATGCTAGTATTTTTATATTGATCCATAAATTTCATATTGCATTAATTTAACTACTATGGACCGTGTAATATTTGCATCCTATATTGATAACAGACGCCTAAATAAGTCTACGATAAATGTATATTATTTGCATACGACATACATTATACAGAAGGGTTGTATTAGTTGTATTGCGCCAATATTGCCTTTAACCAACAGTTTTTACATTGCTGTATTCTTTTTCTTTTAGAGAGAGAGAGAGAGAGAGAGAGAGAGAGAGAG
>CM064552.1:43105803-43162401 GCA_032716605.1 Paralithodes platypus | reverse complement strand
AGCAATCATTCATGGCGCAAACTAATCCTATCATAAGATAAGCTGGCATTAATGGGGGTGACCTGCTTTTTGTTATTTCTGTCCTTTTCTCTCTTTCTCTGGCTTGTATCCATTCAGCCAACTATTTTAAGACGTTTATCCCCATCTAGGTGTCGATTTCTTCCTGGCGAGCGATGGCGAGCCAGCATTATATGAAGAAATCCGGCTTTGCCGGAGTCATTTTCTATCGAAAAATGTACAAATTTAGCCTGCTGTCAAACAAAAATAAAAAATATGCTGGCTCGCTACCGCTCACCAGTAAAAAATTGACACCTGGATGGGGATAAACGTCTTACAATAGTAGGCTGAATGGGGCCAAATGGATACAAGCCAGAGAAAGATAGAAAAGGACAGAACAAAAACAGGTCACCCCCCTTAATTCCTATGTAATCCGGTGCTGCTCTCTCCTTTGAACTAGACTCTTGGAAAACACATGTATAATACGGGATTAACGTTGCTCGTTGTGCCTTCGTATTAATATTATTTGTGTAAGTTACGTGGATGTGGATGATGAGTGAGAGAGAGAGAGAGAGAGAGAGAGAGAGAGAGAGAGAGAGAGAGAGAGAGAGAGAGAGAGAGAGAGAGAGAGAGAGAGAGAGAGAGAGAGAGAGAGAGAGAGAGAGAGAGAGAGAGAGAGAGAGAGAGAGAGAGAGAGAGAGAGAGAGAGAGAGAGGGGGGGGGGGGGGGGGAGAGAGAGAGAGGGGTATATATGTGTGTGTGTGCAGAATGAAAGTGGAGTGTGTGTGGTGGTTCGCTTGGGTGGTTCATATCTGTGAACCAACGAGCTGTGAAGCACCGCCTCCAGCTGCCAGACGTCTTCACCCGGCGGCGTCACACGGACAATTTGATCGGAGAATTGCAGTCTAGAATCCGCAACAAGAAGACAGATTTTGTTTTCCTTGTTTGTTAGTCATTCGTTGTTTTAATTTAACTCTTCAAGACTATGACCGAAGTGATATAAAAAAAAAAAATGGGTGAGCTCACACAGGCGAATTTTGTGTTCGAGTCATGTGATAAATGGCTTAAAATGTGACAAATATACTTGATCTAATTCAAACGCTTGAATTTCCTCAATGACGGCATCCAAGATCAACAAATTGAAACAAGTAATTTAAATGACACTGATGGGCCCTGGCAAGAACCTTTACCTTTTGATACCTTTTGATGTGTTCGCCACTCTTCTAGCGGCACCAAGGAGCGCGCCGCCCCTTGTTATGGGTGGTTTGAAGTGTCCGCTTAGGTCCATATCTAGCCATCAAACACACGAATCAGACAACAAATTGCGGTCATGAGCTACGTGTGAGGTAGCCCAATGAATTTATAATGTCAAACTTGCAATATAAACAAACCAAAACGTATACGAACACAGTAAAAAGACAAAATAACTAATCAAAATCGCTGTGTGGCAACAACGCTGAAGTAAAATAATAATGTATAAATAAAAGAAAACAAACCACAAGTATTCCACTGTTGTAATGTGTTCGTGTGACTCAGGTATTCCACTTCCTTTGTCGGAGCTTGATCCAATAGTTTCTCTCTGTTCATTAAGGGGAGGTATTTAGTGTGTTCCCTAGACCTCCACCAAGCTTAAAATTACACCCCCTTGAGTCCCTTTCAAGATAAATGTGTACATTTTTCGGTAGAAAAATGTCCCGGGCAAAGGCCGGTTCCTCTTAAATTACAGGCTCGCTATCGCTCGCCAGTATAAAATTGACACCTGAATTGCACGAAAGGTCTTAATATGGGGTGAAAGTTCTTAAAATCGCTAAACTAATGGGGCAAACGTTTTATAATATCAAAAGCAATGGGGCTAAACATGAGGGAGAAAGGGGTCAAGAAAAAAAATCCCTCAAGTGGAGATCTCCCCTTAACCCTTACAGTACCGGGGACGTCCTTTTCATCATATTCTGGCAACTATTAGACGACGATTTTATCCAGCTTAGGAAGGACCTCTAGCAATAATAAGGCTTCAAACTACCTCAACTACCACAGATCCTTCCTAAGCTTCATGATATCGTCTTAAGGGGAGATTTCCACCTGGAGGATTTTTTTCTGAACCTCTTTCTCCCTCATGTTTAGCCTCATTGCTTTTGAGATTTGAAGACGTTCGCCCTAGTATTTTTGACATTTTAAGAAATTTTGCCCCATTTCTGTCAATTTTAAGACCTTTCGTGCCATTAAGGTGTCGATTTTTTCCTGGCGAGCGATAGCGAGCCTGTAGTTTAAGGCCAACCGGCCTCTGGCCGGGACATTTTTCTACCGAAAAATGTACAAATTTATCTTGAAAGGGGGTCTAGGGGGTGCAATTTTAAGTTTGATGAAAACGTAGGGAACAAACTAAATACCTCCCCTTAACATAGCTACACTAAAACCTAACACACTTCGCTGGTACTAAAAGGGTTAAATTATTACATTTTGCGTGTCTTGCCTCTACATGTTAAGTGGTTTCTTCATAGTGTCAACCCTTTCAGTACCGGTGCCGTTCTTTTGTAATTATTCTGGGTACCATTAGACGATTCTATTAGGTTTTAAAAGGGTCTTCAGCCATTAAGGGGAGATCTCCACTTGAGGGATTTTTTTCTTGACCCCTTTCTCCCTCATGTTTAGCCCCATTGCTTTTGATATTATAAAATGTTTAGCGATTTTAAGAACTTTTACCCCATATTAAGACCTTTCGTGCCATTTAGGTGTCGATTTTATCCTGGCGAGCGATAGCGAGCCTATAATTGAAGAGGAACCGGCCTTCGGCCGGGACATTTTTCTACCGAAAAATGTACAAATTTATCTTGAAAGGGACTCAAGGGGATGTAATTTTAAGGTTGATGGAGGTCTAGGGAACACACTAAATACCTTCCCTTAACAGGCTTCGAACTATCTCACTCAACAATTTCTACTACCGGTGGCATATTTTGTCTACTAACCTTTTTAAACTGCATAAAACCGTCTAAATATAGCGAGCATAAACCTAATAAGAAGTCGTCGGTACCGGAGGGGTTAATGGAATGTTATATATATATATATATATAGCCTTCCTCTGGCCGACTTTTAAGCGAAGGTCGGCTGAGCATAACTCGAGGCAGGGAAAAAACCGTGTCCGAGGAAGTCCAATCCCGGAGGCGTACACTGATAGCACAGGGACCCATATATTGTCCAAGGCGGCCATGTTGTAGCCCTGCATTGCCAAATAGAACGGTATTTAAAGTTAATTTAAGTTCAGTTCTTCAGGAGGGCAGCAGCAGGATACTCTCGGGTGGCATGATGTGCAGATCTTGTGTGTAAACATAAATGCCAGGCTGAGAACTAGAAACAAGCCCGGACTCTTATACAGAAACTAAGGCTAAGGTATCCAACATGGCGCCATAATAAACCTACAAAGCTGGTTACTGCCGCCCGCCGCCTCCTCCTCCACTAGCGCGGCGCCCTTATCTGAGGGAGGTGTCGCCCGTTTGTTACCCATACCGGCCCCGCGCACCACCACACTAGATTACGTCACAACAAACTTGCGCTGCGGTAATACTTAAGGGGAGGTCTCCACTTGAGATATTTTTTCTGGCCCCCTTTCTCCCTCAGGTTTAGCCCCATTGCTTTTGATATTATAAAACGTTTGCCCCATTAGTTTAGCGATTTTAAGAACTTTCACCCCATATTAAGACCTTTCGTGCAATTCAGGTGTCGATTTTATCCTGGCGAGCGATAGCGAGCCTGTAATTTAAGAGGAACTGGCCTTCGGCCGGGACATTTTTCTACCGAAAAATGTACAAATTTATCTTGAAAGGGAGTCAAGGGGGTGTTAATTTCAAGCTTGATGGAAGTCTAGGAAACACACTAAAAACCTCCCCTTAAATCTAGCGTAAGGCACAGTTTTATTCACATTTATACAACATCTTGCTAGTTCATTACTAAGTTACGCCATTACAAGCTAAGGCCGGGTGTAATTTCATGGGACAGCCAAAGTTCAATGTATACTACGGTACTCTATGACAGTTCAGCTTAGACCAGGCTGTAACTTAAGGGGAGATATCCACCTGGAGGATTTTTTTCTGAACCTCTTTCTCCCTCATGTCTAGCCCCATTGCTTGTGAGATTTAAAGACGCTTGCCCCATTACTTTGGCGATTTTAAGAACCCTCGCCCCATTTCTGTCAATTTTAAGACCATTCGTGCCATTTTGGTGTCGATTTTTTCCTGGCGAGCGATAGCGAGCCTGTCATTTAAATGTCCCGGCCTTCGGCCGGGACATTTTTCTACCGAAAAATGTACAAATTTATCTTGAAAGGGGGTCTAGGGGGAGTAATTTTAATCTTGATGGAAGTTTAGGGAATCAACTAAAAACCTCCCCTTAAGTGTGATTAACCACTTTATTAACAACCACACCAGATGCACTGACCATAAACCTCACCAGCAATAACCACCACCATAAATTATACAACCACCAACTACCACACTCAACCACCCCACCTTCCAACAACCATCACAACCAACACACCAGCCAACACAATTAATTTCAATGCCACCAACACATCAATCCCTACGCCATCACCAAACCAGCCACCACATCACCAACACAAGTATTTCCATCCCCCCAACACATCAATCCCTACACCAGCCACCACATCACCAACACAAGTATTTCCATCACCCCAACACATCAATCCCTACACCACAACCACATCACCAACACAAGTATTTCCATCCCCCCAACACATCAATCCCTACACCACCACCACATCACCAACACAAGTATTTCCATCACCCCAACACATCAATCCCTACACCACAACCATCCATACCATCACACCCACAATCAATCTCTCCCTCCATCAACAACAAACATCTCTACCATTATTCCATTCCTATCCAACCAACAATCGCATCCCAATTCCATCAACAACCCAATACACCCCAACCACGGTTCCATGTCATCTCAACCAGTAGACCATTTCAACCAGTAGCTCTCAACCAGTGCCAAATTAACCCAGACCAACCAAACCAGTGCCAAAATATCGTACTAACCTAACCTAACCTAACCGTATAGGTTGATTTGGTACTGGTTGAGAGCTACTGGTTGAAATGGTCTACTGGTTGAGTTGACCGGTCACCCCCAACCCCCACTAGGGGATGGGGATTATATGCTTGCCCATTTATGTATCTTTTCAATATTTTTAGTTTTCTCCCTGGACTTCCAGCAAGCTTAAAAATACCAAAAAAATAAAAAATAAACAAATAAACTCTTTAATAGCCTGTTGTTGCTTGGTTTTCTTTGACTACGAGGAGCCCCCTGAAGACACGAAGATAATGGCCTCTTGTTGATTGTGATTGTGTGTGCGTGCGTATTATTATTATTATTATTATTATATATTTTGTTTTTGCCTGTTGTTGCTTGGTTTTCTTTGACTATGAGGATCCCCCTGAAGACACGAAGACTCAGATAGTGACCACATCCGGAGAGGGACGTGATGATGGTTCTGACCTTCACGTGACGACTCCACCAACATGTATTATTGCAGGAAGGCGGATAAGCAACATCCACGTACTTTTTAGCAACTACCCAAATTTACCTTCTCATTTTCCATCATTATATATACCGGCATTTTTTTTTTTTTTTTGTATCCTCGCTAGACCTCCATCATGTTAAAACAAAACAAAACACACACAAAAAAAACATCCCCTTAGACCCTTCCCTCGAGATATATTTTTAAATTTTTCGGTAAAAACTGTCCAGGCCGAACGCCAATTCTTCCTAAAATTATTGGCTCGCTGTCGCTCGCCAGGAAAAAATCGACACCTAAATGGCACGAAAGGTCCTAATATTGAAAACTAATTGGAATGAAAGGTCTTAAAATCGCCACTTAAGGGATATTTGTTCAAACCTACGTCTCCCTCATGTTTAGCCCCATTAGTTTTGAGATTTTAAGATGTTCTCCCCGTTAGTTTGGCGATTTCAAGACATTTCGCCCAGTTTCTGTCAATTTTAAGACTTTTCGTGCCAATTAGGTGTCGACTTTTTCCTGGCGAGCGATAGCCGACCTATAATTTAAGAGGAAATCGTCCGGGACATATTTATCGACCGAAAAATGTAAAAAATTACATCGGAGGGGGATCTTTGGGGTGTTTTTAAAGCTTGATGGAGACCTAGCGAGGAAACTAAACAATAAATGATTAAATATTATATAGTAAGACAAAAAAATAACAGTCTCCTTTTGACAGTGATTTTTTTTTTTTGCTCAAACTGTATATCGATTAACACAATGACGTCTACTTCACCAAAGAAATATATGTGGTAAAAACTGCGTTACTATTATTCCCGTCTCTTCACGTCGTCATTGTGTGTGCATTTCCCAGCAGTTCCCTTGTAATTCTGCCCTTGGGTCATCCTGTGGGTTACACTCTTTTTGCATACATTCCTCTCTTTCAACATTACTTCAATCCTCCCCTCTCCCTCTCCCTCTCTCTCACACACACACACACACTACACACACACTTATATATACTGTATATTATGCACGCACACACAAACACACACACTGTATACACAACAAGCCCGGCCAGTCATGACATACCTACACACACGCAAGGGCACATTTTCAAGGCTACACCTACACGCGCATGTATACACCTACACACACACACACACACACACACACACACACACACACACACACACACACACATACACACACACACACACACACAGAGTAGGTAATGTTGCATGATTGTACGAACGTGGGTGTGGCTAGTACTGCACGACTGTTGGATTATAGTGGTGTGTGTGTGTGTGTGTGTGTGTGTGTGTGTGTGTGTGTGTGTGTGTGTGTGTGTGTGTGTGTGTGTGTGTGTGTGTGTATATAGGTAAACAATATCCCACATACGAGTGAACGTCTCTCATTAGTATTATATCAAACAGTATATAAAACACTTCCGTCCGTACGTTGAATAAACATCGATTTAAGGGGAGGTGGGCCCATTTTGTGGTATGTTATTTCAATTATTCCTTAGTTTTTTCGCTAAACCTCCATCAAGCTTAAAAAAACACCTCCTAGATAAATGTGTACATTTTTCGGTAGAAAAATGTCCCGGCCGAAGGCCGATTCCTTTAAAAATGTCAGGCTCGCTATCGCTCGCCAGGAAAAAATCGACACCTAAATGGCACGAAAGTTCTTAAAATTGACAACGAAATAGGACGAAAGGTGTTAAAATCGCTTAACTAATGGGGCGCGCGTCTTATAATCTCAAAACTAATGGGGCTTAACACGAGGGAGAAAGGGAACCAGCAAAACGACCCATCTCCCCTTATTATGAAACTGATCCACAAAGAAGAAAATAGTCGCATTCTCTTCTTCCAGTCGCTTGGGGTAGTGATAAACAAGGGTGATAAGCTAAATTTCAACCTTTTTCGAGATTAAAAAAAATATTCCCAAGCCGGGTTTCTCCAATAATTGTTCGCTCGCTATCGGTCGCCAAGAAAGAAAACAATACCTAACGAATGATGGACCGACAATAAATGTCCTAAAATAACCACCACTATCTAGAAAGCCTACTTAATTAACCCTTACAGTACTGGCAACGTCTTTTGGTTTATATTTATCCTCTCTCTTCTCCCATGTATTGACTCACCCTCCAATTGGTTTATATTTATCCTCTCTCTTCTCCCATGTATTGACTCACCCTCCAATTGGTTTATATTTACCCTCTCTCTTCTCCCATGTATTGACTCACCCTCCAATTAAAACAAGGCAATAATAATTATACAATAAATAAATCAATAAATATATATAAATAGGCCTAAATCAAAATAAATCCGTTTAAATCCCGTTTGACGCTAGATACACTAAGAAATGCGAAACAGTAGGAACACCATGACGAAACAATGTGTGGACCTTGAAATAACACTAACCAGTCCCTCCTCCCTCCCTTAAGGGGAGGTTTCTAGTTTGTTCCCTAGACCTCCATCAAGCTTCAAATTACACACCCTAGACACCCTTTCAAGATAAATTTGTACATTTTTCGGTAGAAAAATTTCCCGGCCGAAGGCCGGTGCCTCTTAAATTACAGGCTCGCTATCGCTCGCCAGGAAAAAATAGACACCTAAATGGCACGAAAGGTCTTAAAAATGACAGAAATAGGTTGAAAGTTCTTAAAATCGCCAAACTGATGGGGCGAACTTCTTAAAATCTCAAAAGCAATGGGGCTAAACATGAGGGAGAAAGGGGTCCAGAAAAAGAAAAAAATCATCAAGGGGAAATCTCCCCTTGAACCTATATTATCCCCTTCCGTACCGGGGACGTCTTTTTCATTTGCTTTGAGCTACAATTACATGATTTTCTGACGTCTTTTTCATTTGCTTTGAGCTACAATTACATGATTTTCTGACGTCTTTTTCATTTGCTTTGAGCTACAATTATACGATTTGATGAAGCTTAGGAATTATTATATATGGTAACTAACTGGATTATTTGAGATGGGCTATATAGTCTTGTAATGGGTAAACAAACATCCTTCCTAAGCTAAATCAAATCGTTTTATTAGTCTCCGAACTATATTGAAAGGGACGTCACCGGTACTGTAGGGGTTAAAAGCCCTAAACACACAACATCGTCTGAAAGTAGATAACAAAAGCGTCAAAACTATTCCAAGGGTGTCAGCCCTATCAATACATCAAAAACCCAATCTTTTCAAAGCATCAAAAAAGTTGGACCTTTTCAATTTGACAAAAGGCTGAAACTGACTGGATGATATTATATCATCAAAAATAGTTAGGGGTTAACATTAGCCTAACCTAACAACCTTACCTAACCTAACCTAGTAAGAATGGGGTTAACATTAGCCTAACCTAACAACCATACCTAACCTAACCTAGTAAGAATGGGGTTAACATTAGCCTAACCTAAACAACCATACCTAACCTAACCTGTAAGAATAACATTAGCCTACTAACAACCTTACCTAACCTACCTAAACCTAGTAGAATGGGGTTAACATTAGCCTAACCTAACAACCATACCTAACCTAAAACCTAGTAAGAATGGGGTTAACATTAGCCTAACCTAACAACCTTACCTAACCTAACCTAGTAAGAATGGGGTTAACATTTTTGATACATCGATGACTTCCAACTTTTGATGCATTGAAGTGATATACACTTTTTTACACATTGATATGATCTGGGGAAAAACTGGTTTTTGACAAAATGAACACATCTGGAAAATTTGATGTACTGATAGCTTTTTGCAGATTTGATGAAATGATAGGATCAGTTTTTGACGCTTTGATGCTCCCCCGATAAAACAAAACCTGCAATAAGCTTAAGGGGAGATTTCCACTTAAGGGATGTTTTTCTTGACCCCCTTCTCCCTCATGTTTAGCCCCATTGCTTTCGATATTATAAAACGTTCGCCCCATTAGTTTAGCGATTTTAAGAACTTTCACCCCATATTAAGACCATTCGTGCCATTCATGTGTCGATTTTATCCTGGCGAGCGATAGCGAGCCTGTAATTTAAGAGGAACCGGCCTTAGGCCGGGAAATTGTTCTACCGAAAAATGTACACATTTATCTTGAAAGGGACTCAAGGGGGTATAATTGTAAGCTTGATGGAGGTCTAGGGAACAAAGTAAATACCTCCCCTTAACCCCTTCTGTACCGGCAACGTCTTTCTCATTTATTCTAGCTACATTTAGACGATTGGTTGCAGTTTAAGAAGGATCTGTGGTAGTAAAAAGGGTTAAGTGAGATAGTTCGAAGCCTGTTAATTGCTGGAGGCCTTTTTAAACTTCATAAAATCGTCTAAAAGTAGTCAGAATAAAGTTAAATAAACGTCTCCGGTATAGAAGGGGTTAAAACGATGAAGACAATTACAAATCATGATAAAACACAATCCAGTTTCGCCTCTCTCCCTTCCTCTAATATTCCCTATCCTCGAATATTTAAAAAAAGGAAAAATACAATATTGCATGCCATTAATAGACAAAACTCCAATGTCAGCAGAAATAACATACCACAAATAGAAAAGATGCAATAGGTTTAAATGAAAAAAATACTACTATTACTACTACTACTACTACTACCATTACTACTACTACTACTACTACTACTACTACTACTACTACTAGTAATAAGTATTCACTTCTTACATTACAGTTTTGACGGACACTTCAATAATATTATGAAACCAGATAAATAACAGACACAAAAAAAAATAAAAAATAAAAAATAAAAGGTTACATTAAGCTGTCAATCCCCCCCCCCCCCCCCTCCCCCCAAAAGGTTCTTCTTTATACGTCCCTCTAAGTATTGACAGAGCCTCCGGGTATTACAGGGAGGCAGGCCGTTTGTTTGGTCTATTAATTCATTTATTCATATATTTTTTTTAGTTTCCTCCCTAGACCTCCATCAAGTTTAGAAAAGCACCCCCTAGACCCCCCTTCAAGATAAATTTGTACATTTTTCGGTAGAAAAATGTCCCGGCCGAAGGCCGATTCCTCTTAAAATTGCAGGCTCGATTTCGCTCGCCAGGAAAAAATCGACACCTAAATGGCACGAAAATTCTTAAAATTGACAACGAAATGGGGCGAAAGGTGTTAAAATCGCCAAACTATTGGGCCTTACATCTTATAATCTCAAAACTAGTGGGGCTAAACATTAGGGAGAAGGGAGTCCAGAAAAACGGTCTGCCTCCCCTTAAGTATTGACAGAGCCTCCGGTATTAAAGGCCGGGAATGCAAGTCACCCAGGCATCTTCCCTTCTCTCGTGTAGGCTATCAAAGTACACAATCGCCCATTCACTCACTCACTTACTCACTCACTCACTCACTCACTCACTCACTCACACTCTCTCTCACTCACTCACTCACTCACTCACACACTCTCTCTCACTCACTCACACTCTCTCTCTCTCACTCACTCACACTCACTCACTCACTCACTCACTCACACTCTCTCTCTCACTCACTCACTCACTCACTCACTCACTCACACTCTCACACTCACACACAGTCAAAGGAAGCACAATAGCCGGGGGAAGGGCTCGTAAAGTACACAGCAAACATAACAATGATACAGCCACGCACAGCCACGCAAGAATCTACATCACAATACGAGCCACGCAAACGCACATGCAAAAAAAAAAAAAAAAAAAAAAAAAAAAAAAAAAAAACACACACACCCCCGCATTATTGAACCACCAAGGACAAGAAAAAAGAACAATGGAGATAGATGGGAGTGTGGTAGGCTGTAGGATAGCTCGGTCAGCCTTATGGAAAAATACTTAAGCAAATGCGATTTTCAACAGTCAATATCTCTGTAATGAGCAACATTTGCAATGTTGATTATAGAATATGTCATATTTATAATATTTTCCATAACCTGATCCCGAAGTTTGGAACGCCTATATTGGGAGACCGTATGTGTGTGTATATATATATATATATATATATATATATATATATATATATATATATATATATATATATATATATATATATATATATATATATATATCACACGCGTACCCTCCCCACTCTACACACACAAGCCACAGTTCTATTACACAAATGTACCGTACACAGTATTCCCAATATTATGTTCATAATAAGTGTTGCATTGACAGTAATTCTGTACTCACGGACCAGCTGTATCTCTGGACTGTTGGCTACACACGCTACAACACTAACCTGCAAGGGACAAACAAACAGCAATTAGCTATGATTGGTTAACAGTAATCCATTATAGTCAAATCATTAAGAATCAACGCACTCTCTCACAGGAAATGGGTCAAAAGTGTCTCATATGGATTCAAATAACCACACCAGAAAACACCCACCCGCACACACTGTTAAGGGGAGATATCCACTTGAGGGATTTTTTTCCTGGACTCCTTTCTCCCTCATGTTTAGCCCCATTGCTTTTCTAATTTTAAGACGTTCGCCCAAATATTTTGACGATTTTAAGAACTTTCGATCCATATCTGTCAATTTTAAGACCTTTCATGCCATTTAGGTGTCAATTTTATCCTGGCGAGCGATAGCGAGCCTGTTATTTAAGAGGAACCGGCTTTCAGCCGGGTTCTACCGAAAAATGTACAAATTTATCTTGAAAGGGGTTCAAGGGGGTGTAATCTTAAGCTTGATGGATATCTAGAGACCAAACTAAAAACCTCCCCTTAATAACATAGGTATAATACGGATATGTGAAACACTCCGATAAAATATTCAATGCTTATATTCTGGGTTGGAATATTCACAACAGAAACACACACACACACACACACACAGATGCTACCACTAGTATATATAACACGGCAACATGAAGTACCACAGGAAGCACATACAGGATAATACACCCAATCATTACACCATGACGCAGCGATATGCAAAACTCATAATACCGCAACCATATACGAACATGACATCCCCCTGCCCATTTCCTAGCTGTCAACGTTTCGTAAGTACGGGGAAATATATATATGTACAGTGGCGCTAATAAGTCATGTCTCAGCTGTCATTACGTTTGGCTCGCTCTGTGCTGTATTAACCCTTTCAGACTCATATGACGCAGAGGTTGTCAGATTAGCAATAAGAAATAGAGTTCTCTCACTCTTATAATTACCTCTCCAAAATTAGTTTTCTGCCCACAGCTAACTCAAAGACACTACAGAGGTTGAAGTAATTAAACTATAGGTTTATAAATACCCCTGATGGTAACAAAGGCTTTAAAGTATCCCTAATAGGCTCAACATTGCGTCATATATCGGAGAGGGTTAATGCCTGTCAGATGTTGAATTGGTTGGGTAAGTGTAGGAACATGGTTGTATATTTCACTCAAAAAGAAGAAATCATGTGTAAATATTGCTGATACCAATTATTGATCAAAACATATATGGTGCCGAGACATCACTTATTAGCGCGACTGTACAACAATGACAATACTGCAACATTATATAAATATGACACTCAGCATACCATTCAGAATATTAGTGCGTGCGAACAACAGGTCATAATTATTATATTGGAAAACATGCCAAATAAACAAACCATGACAGGGACGACACAATATATAGGCAACAGAACTGATCAAAATCACTATGTGGAAATAACGCTTTAGCAAAATTATCGAAGAATATTATATAGAAAATAATAAAGTTATGTACATAAACATAATATCAACAAGACAAGGCAATTTTAACACGGTAGAATTATATATTAAATCATAGTGTGATGTACAGAACCATAATACCTCAACAATAGAGCGACGTGACGCCAAGTAAACCATTCAGAATTTTAGGGTGTGCGACCCAGGTTATAATGATGGAAGAAAATATATAGTAAAGAAAAAAGCAATGCAAAAAGAAAAAAAAAGAAAAAATTATATATATATATATATATAAAATATATATATACAGTATATATATATATATATATATATATATATATAATTAAATAAATAGATAATATACAGCAGGAATGATACACAAACATCACACTAAAAATACGAGTAACTTTTCAAAATTTTAGAAGGTGCAAAAAGGTCAATATCTCAAGAACTACAAGTAATATATTCCGGAGATTTAAGAATGCTAACACAAACAACATTAAGGGGAGGTATTTAGTTTGTTCCCTAGACTTCCATCAACCTTAAAATTACACCCCCTTGAGTCCCTTTCAAGATAAATTTGTACATTTTTCGGTAGAAAAATGTCCCGGCCAAAGGCCGGTTCCTCTTAAATTACAGGCTCGCTATCGCTCGCCAGGATAAAATAGACACCTGAATTGCACGAAAGGTCTTAATATGGGGTGAAAGTTCTTAAAATCGCTAAACTAATGGGGCAAACGTTTTATAATATCAAAAGCAATGGGGCTAAACATGAGGGAGAAAGGGGTCCAGAAAACAATCCCTCAAGTGGAGACCTCCCCTTAAGGTAACAATATAAAGACATACATAATTCAGTGTACACGAGTATATTAAGCTTAAGAATTACCAATTAAAAGGCTACCGACTATCTCAATTGATCCTTCTAGTTACCATATATCCTTCCTAAGCTTCGTAAAATCGTCTATATGAAGCCGAAATATAACAAAAGAAGCCAATCACACGTTATAAACTTTGAAGACAATAACTAAGACTCGAAATAATTCCAAAAGTTGAAAAATGCGACTTAAAAAATCATAATAATGACATGACACCAAACATGCCATCCAGTGTGTACGAACAAGTGGTATATAATATACTAATCATTGTGTTTTCTCCACTAACCAACTTTACTCCTAAACTCGATTAATGAAATTAACAAACACGTGTGGCAGTCCGGGGATTCGAACCTAGGATGCTCAACACCGAGTTGCAGGAGGAGGAGGGGGAAGAAGGTTGCAGGAGGGAGGGGAGGGGGAGAGTTGCAGGAGGGAGGGGAGGGGGAGAGTTGCAGGAGGGAGGGGAGGGGGAGAGTTGCAGGAGGGGAGGGGAGGGGAGAGTTGCAGGAGGGGGAGGGGGAGAGTTGCAGGAGGGAGGGGAGGGGGGAGAGGTTAGGGGAGGGGGGAGTTGCAGGAGGAGGGGAGGGGGAGAGTTGCAGGAGGTAGGGGAGGGGGAGAGTTTGCAGGAGGGGAGGGAGGGGAGAGTTGCAGGAGGAGGGGAGGGGGGAGAGTTGCAGGAGGAGGGGAGGGGGAGAGGGAGAGTTGCAGGAGGGGAGGGGGAGGGGGAGAGTTGCAGGAGGTAGGGAGGGGGAGAGTTGCAGGAGGAGGGGAGGGGGAGAGTTGCAGGAGGGAGGGGAGGGGGAGAGTTGCAGGAGGGAGGGGAGGGGGGGGGGAGAGTTGCAGGAGGGAGGGGAGGGGGAGAGTTGCAGGAGGGAGGGGAGGGGGAGAGTTGCAGGCGGGAGGGGAGGGGGAGAGTTGCAGGAGGGAGGGGAGGGGGAGAGTTGCAGGAGGGAGGGGAGGGGGAGAGTTGCAGGAGGTAGGGGAGGGGGAGAGTTGCAGGAGGGAGGGGAGGGGGAGAGTTGCAGGAGGTTATTAAGTTCAAGAATGAGTCGTGGCAAAAGAAAGCGAAGTACAACATTTATACTGTACCTCAACGACACAGCGACGTGACACAAAGCATGTCATTAACCCCCTTCAGTACCGGTGCTGTTCTTTTAACTGTATTCTGTCCTTTTAACTGTATTTCGGCTCGCTATCGCTCGCCAGGAAAAAATCGACACCTAAATAGCACGAAAGGACTTAAAATTGACAGAAATAGTACGAAATGTCTTAAAATCTCAAAACTAATGGGGCTAATCATGAGGGAGAAGGAGTACCGAAAAATAATCCCTAAAGTGAAAACCTCCCCTCAATCTCTCCTGCAACTGGTAATTAACACGATAAGAGGGTTAATTACCCCTCTTCACAATAGAAAACGCTATGCATACTAATTAAATATAATATAATTACCTCACTTCAATCCATCGACGGGGAAATGGAGCGTAAAGTAATGACGATCTCCAATATGAACTCCATTTACTTCTTTATCTATCTATTGTTCTCTATCTATCTATCTATTTACGGGAGGGAAGGCATAACTCTAGTGGAATATGCTCAAATATGCTCAAATATGCTCAAATGTAGTGGGTAGGAATACTGGAAACTTAAAACATATTTGAAATAAGTAACACCCCGTTCTTTAAGGGGAGATCTCCACTTGAGGGATTTTTTTCTTGACCCCTTTCTCCCTCGTGTTTAACCCCATTGCTTTTGATATTATAAAACGTTCGCCCCATTAGTTTAGCAATTTTAAGAACTTTCACCCCATATTAAGACCTTTCGTGCCATTCAGGTGTCGATTTTATCCTGGCGAGCGATAGCGAGCCTCTAATTTAAGAGGAACCGGCCTTTGGCCGGGACATTTTTCTACCGAAAAATGTACACATTTATCTTGAAAGGGACTCAAGGGGGTGTAATTTTAAGCTTGATGGAGGTCTAGGGAACAAACTAAATACCATTAATATCAAATACAAACCCCGATGTACCTGAATAAACTAATGAAAGCATATGGCATGTTATTGTGTTCCAAAATATAGACAACTGAAGTATAAGATACCCATTATTATACTGATATACCCATTATTATACTGATATACCCATTATTATACTGATATACCCATTATAATACTGATATACCCATTATTATACTGATATACCCATTATAATACAGATATACCCATTATTATACTGTTATACCCATTATTATACTGATATACCCATTATAATACTGATATACCCATTATTATACTGATATACCCATTATTATACTGATATACCCATTATTATACTGCTATACCCATTATTATACTGATATACCCATTATTATACTGATATACCCATTATTATACTGATATACCCATTATTATACTGATATACCCATTATAATACTGATATACCCATTATTATACTGCTATACCCATTATTATACTGATATACCCATTATTATACTGATATACCCATTATTATACTGATATACCCATTATTACACTGATATACCCATTATTACACTGATATACCCATTATTATACTGATATACCCATTATTATACTGCTATACCCATTATTATACTGATATACCCATTATTATACTGATATACCCATTATAATACTGATATACCCATTATTATACTGATATACCGATTATTATACTGATATACCCATTATTACACTGATATACCCATTATTATACTGATATACCCATTATTATACTGATATACCCATTATTATACTGATATACCCATTATTATACTGATATACCCATTAGAACAGTTTTAATATCGCACATACTATTCTACACCTTTCCATTCTATTGTCGTAAAAATCTAAATATCCTTAGATCACTGAACTTAAAGACATTTCACGGTAGATTCCCATCACAATTTTTCCAACCCAAATTAATTTATACGGCTACCCAAAACAAAAATCTAATTCACTTTTTAACACACTTCCTTTCTGCCATAACAAGGAAGGCAATCTATATGTTAAATGGGTCCTCATAGCCCGACTTGGCGTAACAACACTCTAAATCCGGTATCACACGAGAGCTTTTATAGTCAACATTCGACAATCAAAAAAATTCTGGTAACATTTCTGGAATATTTTGCACTGGTATCGGAAACTAGACTGGTGATAGATGCATTTAGGTAACCGAAATATTATAAATGTTTACCCTATAAGCTGCCAGACCAGTGTTGAGGATAAATGTGATACCTCGTGTGATACCGGCTTAAGCCTATCTATATGTAAACTGGAGAGCTGGTGGTGGAGGGGGAGAAGGCCAGTGAATTACGCCATCTAACTCATTTCAAGGCGAACCTTTATAAAAACTTGAGAGGAGGTGCGTTGCTGGAAGGGGAGGAGGAAGAGGAGGAGGCGGAAGAGGAGGAGGAAGAGGAGGAGGCGGAAGAGGAAGAGGAGAGCTAAAGTGGGAGAAGAAAAGTTGCAGGAGGAGGAGAAGGGGGAAGAAGGTTGCAGGGGGGGGGGAAGGGGTAGAGTTGAAGGAGAGGGAGAGTTGCAGGATGGAAGGAAGGGGGAAGAGGGTTGACGGAGGGAGGAGAGGGGGGAGAGATGCAAGAGGAGGAGGGGGAAGAAGGTTGTAGGAGAGAAGGGAGGGGGAGAGTTGCAGGAGGTAGGGGAGGGGGAGAGTTGCAGGAGGAAGGGGAGGGGGAGAGTTGCAGGGGGTGGGGGAGGGGGAGAGTTGCAGGAGGTAGGGGAGGGGGAGAGTTGCAGGAAAAGGAGGAGGGGGAAGAAGGTTGCAGGAGGGAGGGGAGGGGGAGAGTTGCAGGAGGTAGGGGAGGGGGAGAGTTAATTACAGGAGAAAAGGGAGAAGGAAAGGGACAATTACGGGAGAAGGAAAAGGAAAATGACAGTTCCAGGAGAAGGAGGTGGAGAAGAAGAAGGAAAGGAATGGTTACCAGAGGAGAAGGAAGAGGAGAGTTTCAGGAAAACACTTACAGGAGGATCAGATAAAAGAGGAAAGAGGAGGATAAGAGGCACCGTGGCAGTAAACACTCCTGGATTTTTTTCCCTCTCACAGACACATCGTAAGTGAGAGGAGGTCGTTAAGGGGAGGTTTTTAGAGGTTTTTAGTGTGTTTCCTAAACTTCCATCAAGCTTGAAATTACACCCCCTTGAGTCCCTTTCAAGATAAATTTGTACATTTTTCGGTAGAAAAATTTCCCGGCCGAAGGCCAGTTCCTCTTAAATTACAAGCTCGCTATCGCTCGCCAGGATAAAAATCGACACCTGAATGGCACGAAAGGTCTTAATATGGGGGAAAGTTCTTAAAATCGCTAAACTAATGGGGCGAACGTTTTATAATATCAAAAGCAATGGGGCTAAACATGAGGGTGAAAGGGGTCAAGAAAAAAATCCCTCAAGTGGAGATCTCCCCTTAAAAGGAAAATGGGGCGTTTTACTTTTCTTCAAGTCTCGCAATTTTCTCATTTTTCTTCCCTGCTCTCTTTTCTGCCTGTCCCTCTTTCTTTTCTTTTATATCTGTCTCCGTTTCTCTCTTTTCTGTCTGTTTATCTGTCTCTTTTTACTGTCTCTCTGTCTTATCTCCGTGTTATGCCTGTCTCTCTCTTTTTCTCTTTGTTATGACTATCTCTCTCTTTTCTCTTTTGTTCCCGCATAACATATTTCCTCTTACTGGATTTCCATTCGCATCTGTTCTATATTCCCCCAACCTCTCTCTCTACCTCTCCCTCCCTCTCTCTCTCTCTCTCTCTCTCTCTCTCTCTCTCTCTCTCTCTCTCTCTCTCTCTCAACTTCCAAACAGTGGAGGAGGTTGCTATGCCAACGGGGATCTTCTGCGAGTGTTTATTTATCGAGGAATACTTAGTTGTTATTCTGTTAGCCTTCCAAGCTTTAATACAACAACAACAACAACAGACACAATAGTTTTTCTAAGTAATAATATTGGTGTAAAATATAATCCTTTTGTTGATTGCAAGCATTAAGGGGAGGTCTCCACTTGAGGGATTGTTTTCTTGACCCCTTTCTCCCTCATGTTTAGCCCCATTGCTTTTGATATTATAAAACGTTTGCCCCATTAGTTTAGCGATTTTAAGAACTTTCACCCCATATTAAGACCTTTCGTGCAATTCAGGTGTCTATTTTATCCTGGCGAGCGATAGCGAGCCTGTAATTTAAGAGGAATCGGCCTTCGGCCGGGACATTTTTCTACCGAAAAATGTAGAAATTTATCTTGAAAGGGACTAGAGGGGGTGGAATTTTAAGGTTGATGGAGGTCTAGGGAACAAACTAAATACCTCCCCTTAACCCGGTGTCACACGAGCGCTTTTTCCGGCAATTTTCGATGAGTAAGTTTTTTCTCATGATGTGTTGACGGTTTTTCACATTGGGATGGGATACTAGCCTGAAGGTAGATTATATTAGGTGGCAGATTTCTGATATTATAACGGAAATTTTAAGCCTGCCAGACTACAATTGCTCGTAAAAATTGACTGAAAAATCGTTCGTGTGACACCTGCATTACAGTAACTCGCAATACTTTATTTACACATTAATGAAGTTACGAATTGCCACTCGAAGCTAAAAATTTCATAACAAATAAAAGTGTCCACAAAAAAAAAAAATATAATGTTAGTCGTAATTTCGGCAGTATTAGCACACTCACTAATACATCATCATATTATTACCAGTAAGATTAAATTATATTCCAGCAGCCTCCTGATTAGGCCAATATATTTAGTATGGGAAAGACAACACGAGTTAAATGGTTTGATCTAATATGACTCAGTTTGACTCAAGTAACTACATTATATATGACCCAATATGTTTCAGAGTGACCCAATGACCTCGTGTAGTGTGACCCAACATGACCCTATGTTACCCAGCATAGCCAAACGTGCTCAATATGGCTAAATATGACCCAAATTATTTTCACTGGATTTCAAAGCAAGCAAGAGAAATCCGTATCTAACCCAATTTAACCCACGAAGCCTCAACATCACCCAGCATAACCCTATGTGACCCAAATATGATCCCGAGTCACCCAGCGTGGCCCAAGGAAATCCAACATGACTCAATTTGATCCAGATGACCCAATGTAACCATATACAACACAGCTGAGCCTCTTAACATCCAATGTGACCCAAATGCGACCCAACACTATGCAAATGTGACCCCATATGACCCAAATGTGATCCAATATAGCCCAACATGACCCAAATGTGACTCCTGTGTAACCCAATACGACCCTGTGAGACCCAGTATGACCCAAATGTGACCAAGTATATAGCCCATGACCCAAATGCGACTCTGTGTAACCCAATATGACCCATGTGACCCAGTATGACCCCGTGTGACCCAGTATGATCCAAATGTGACCCCTGTAGACCTGTTCTCGCCCTTACAGCACCCCTGCTTGCATATTTTAGACCTAGTGGGACGAGGGCACAGGGAGAGAGAGAGAGGGAGAGAGAGAGTGAGTGTGAGTGTGTGTGTGTGAGAGAGAGATAAGGAGTGAGAGTGAGAAAGAGTGTACGATTTTCCACAGAGAGGTATTATATAAGTAACATCCCGTTCTTTTAATATACATATCAAATACAAACCCCAATGTACTTGAATAAACTAATGAAAGCATGTGACCCTCCCGGAATTCGAACTCGGGACACCATACCCAGAACATAAGCACCTAACCCATTACACCACCAACAGAGGTATTATATATTAGAGTTAGGGAGGAGGGTGGGGAGAGTGGGAGTTGCCATAGGGAGAGGGATAATATGGAGTGGGCAGGAGAGGGGGAGAGGGAGGAGGGGGGAAATAATATGTAGGTCAAGAATGTGTGTGTGTGTGTGTGTGTGTGTGTGTGTGTGTGTGTGTGAGAGAGAGACACACACACACACACACAGCCCGTAGCCTAGTAGGTAGAGCTCTCGTCTCACACACGAGGGGTCGGGGGTTCAATCCCCGGCCGGGCGGAGACAAATTGGGCTTGTCTCCTTTCATGTGTTAGCCTCAGTTCACCTAGCTGTAAATAGGTACCTAATAAATAGATACCTAATAATAGATAATAGATAATAATAAAATCGTACACATTCCAATTTAAGGGGACATGGCTGTTTTTCTGGTCCCCCTTCTCCCTCATGCTTAGCTTACCCCCAATAGTTTTCAAATTTTATGACGTTCGGCCCATTAGTTTGGCGGTTTTAAACCCTTTTGCCCCATTTCGTTGTTCATTTTAAGACCTTTCGTGCCATTTAGGTGTCGATTATTTCCTGGCGAGCGATAGCGAGCCTGTAATCTAAGAGTAACCGGCCTTCGGCCGGGAAATTTTTCTACCGAAAAATGTACAAATTAATCTAGAAAGGGGATCTAATGGATTTTTTTTCCTTGTATTTGATGGAGGTCTAGGGAGGAAACTAGAAATATAATGAATACATGCAAAATATCGCCCAAAAAGTGAACCATCTCCCCTTAACAACATAATTTAGAGGTGGAAGTAAAATATCCAAATAAATTCGCATATAGATAACTAGAATAAAAGTGTTAGTATTTCAGGAGTACTGCAGTGTGTATTTATGTAATAGACCAATTAAAGACCGATAGGATGAGTGATGGTTATTAAAGAGGCCAGGTGATAGGGAAGAGAGAGAGAGAGAGAGAGAGAGAGAGAGAGAGGAGGAGAGAGAGACCTGAGAGATGAGAGAAGAGAGAGGCGAGAGAGGAAACAGGAAGGAGAGGAAAGAGAGAGGACAGAGAGAACCCAGAGAGTAGAGGAGAGAAGAGAGAGAGAGAAAGAGAAAGATGAGAAAGAAGAGAGGGAGAGGAGGAGAGAGAGAGACGAGAGAGGAGAAGGAGTTATGGGGAGATCGAGAGGGAGAGAGAAGAGAGAGAGAGACGATGAGAATAGAGAGAGAGAGAGCGGAGGAGAGGGGAGATAGAGAGAGGGAGAGTTAGGAAATATGAGATACGAGGAGAGAGAGAGGAGAGAGAGAGAGAGAGAACAAAGGAGAGGACAGCTGTTAGGAAGTGATGTATATGAGGGGAGAACAGAGAGGAGAAAGAGAGAGAGAGAGAGAGGAGAGAGAGAGAGGAGAGAGAGAGAGAGAGAGAGAGAGAGTACAAAGGAGTACAAAGGAGTACAAAGGAAATCAAGCAACAACAGATCTAGTGACCCTTCTAGGTTGCTTGTCTCCAAAACACTGAGGATCAAGTGTCCAAACAGTGGTTTAGAGTGGGTAAGGGAACATTGGAAAGGGAACTACTGCCCTGCCACTAACGTGGCAGGACTAGGAAGTTAGTAGGGGACAGATGGGTTAGTAACTGAGGGGAGGATAAAGTTATTCATTTACAAACGCAGTCAGTCGCGGGTTTGATGCGAGATATTTGTCTAGGCGGAATTTAAATGAATCAACGGTGCTGCAGTCTATAACGTCTCGGGGAAGCCCATTTCACAAGTTGACAACTCGATTGAAGAAGAAATTCTTAGATTCGTGCGAGTTAAAAGATGTACCAATAATTTTGCAACCGTTTCCCCGCGTGTAATTAGATTGGTCGATAGTGAAGTACTTACTACAGTTCATATTGTCGATGCCTTTGATGATTTTGAACACTTGAATTAAGTCGCCTCTTAATCTGCGCTGGGTTAAAGGAAATAGATTTAATTCTCTAAGACGCTCTTCGTATGGTTTGTTCTTTAGGCTAGGTATCATTTTGGTAACTCTACGTTGAACTCGTTCTAGCTTGTTTATATCTTTTTGGTAAGAAGGGCACCAGGATTGAACGCAGTATTCCAGAAGAGGCGGACTAAGGAATTGTAAAGGGTTAGGATACTTCTTTGGATTTATGCTCAAATGACCTGCCTATAAAGCCAATTATTTTGTTTGCCTTCTTAACAACTTCTGAACATTGTTGACTCGGTTTTAGGTTACTCGATATTGTTACTCCCAGATCAGTTTCTCTGTTTTACATTCTTAAGCTGAGTGCCATTCATCGAATAGTTTGCTTTCTCATTAGGTATCCGACATGTAGTACTTTACATTTATCCGCATTGAAACTCATTTGCCTAATTTGGGCCCAACATGACATTTATCTAGATTGTGTTGCATATCGTCAACTTGTTCTTTTGAGAGTACGCTATTTGCAATTTTTGTATCGTCAGCAAATTTTGAGATTGTGCAGGTGAGACCTCATCTATGTCGTTGATGTAAATTAGAAAGAGAATTGGTCCTAGTACCGATCCTTGGGGTACCCCGCTACTTACATTGGTCCATTTAGATGCCTTACCGTTTATGACTACCCTTTGCTTTCTGTTGCTGAGCCAATTTTCTATCCATTTCAACACACCGTCTTGTATTCCATGCGCTTTTAGTTTTAGCAGTAAACGTTTGTGGGGAACTTTGTCAAAGGCCTTTTGAAAATCAAGGTATATAATATCTACAGCTTTACTCTCATCGTAGAGGTTGAGGATATCGTGGAAGAAGTCTAAGAGGTTTGTTAAACAGGAACGTTTTTTACGAAAGCCGTGTTGAGTATCTTTAAGTATGTTATTTTCCTCCAAGTGATTTACGAGTCTGTCTCGTATGACCGTTTCTAGCATTTTACATACAACTGAGGTTAAGCTAATTGGACGATAGTTACTGGGTAGGGATTTGCTGCCTTTTTTGAATATCGGTGTTACGTTGGCTAGCTTCCACTGATCAGGCATAGTTCCAGACTGCAAGGATTTATTGAATAGTAATGTCAGTGGTTTGGAGAGCTCATTCTTAGCTTCCTTTAGAACTCTAGGCGAGATTGTATCAGGTCCTGGCGTTTTATTTACCTTGAGTTTATCTAAACAATTCAATACTTCTCTCTCTGTACGGTGATATTGCTTAGAACATCTGAATTATCAATCTGAATCGGCGATGGTGTAGGGATATCACTGAGGTCTTCTGTTGTAAAAACTGATGCAAAGAAGGTATTGAGGGCATTACTCATTTGTACTTCGTCTTTGGTGTATTCTCCTTTTCATCGACTAACGGTCCAAACAGAGAGAGACCCCCCCCCAGCTGTTAGGGAACGTGGACCTGTATATGAGGAAAACAGAGAGAGAGATAGAGAGGATCGAGAGAGAGAGAGAGAGAGAGAGAGAGAGAGAGAGAGAGACCCCCCCCCCCCCAGCTGTTAGGGAAGAGTGACCTGTATATGAGGGGAAACAGAGAGAGAGAGAGAGAGAGAGAGAGAGAGAGAGAGAGAGAGAGAGAGAGAGGAAACGAACATAATTATTTTAACCCTTCAGCATACGATGACGTGATTTAAGTTTATTAGACAATTGTATTAGTTCTAAAAGGCCTTGTAACCGTCAGAGGAAAAGTCCATCTCCATTAAGTTCTAGACCAGAACAATATATAAATTAACAATGTACACTTAAGCCCAAGGGATCGATTATCAAGTTCAACATGTAAATATATACTTGTACATTATTCCAATTGTGACGATAGCCTCCTTTACTTGTCATCATCAACAAAGGAATATTCTCACAATGTGGAAGCATTGCAAATTTACCTTTTCAAAATTATATTTCTGGAAATTAATACAATAATCATGGACATGAAATTGATATTTCTCTGTAATTTTGTTTAATTTTGAATTTTGAATTTATTAATCTATATATTTTACAAGGCAATTCTTTGATGTGAACATGATGCAATTACCTGACAAAGTTGCAAATACCGGACTGACAAAAGGAATGTTGTCGGAATGTTTGTGAAGCAATAGAGCGTCCTGGCAAAGGGACGTCTCCCTCTTGCAACCAGACCCTGGAGTCAAGAGCATTGCTGAATCTTTATGTTGCAGGCTGTACACACCCCAGGCCCAGCGTGCCCCTGACATAAGGCAACTGCACTACTCACTACAGAGGGTTGTCATATAATGCTACGTTTACAAATTAACTTTAAACTCAGGTAAGGTTGTAGATTAGCTATAGCATCTGGTGCAGTTGGACAAATGATGCGTAATCAGCAGAGTTCTAGGTTGGTTGTGAGATAAAGGCAAGATAATTAATATATATATATATATACTGTACATATATACCGGTATATATATATATAATAATTATATATATGTATATAACCAACCGACGTCTGAGTTGATCCAGAGCCCCCACCCTCCCCACCGCCTTTGTTATTGTGTCCCTAGTATCGTTGGCTGGGATTGGCACCGCCTGGCATCTGGCACCTGCCACCTCGGCATGACAAGGCCAGACATGCTGACCAGGGGTAGGAGGGAAGGAACCGGCAATAGTACGGTAACGTTGTCATGACAACTCTCTACAAACGGTACAATTACGGTCATGCAGCCAGGAGAAAAATTACGGTCCTCGGCTACGAAAAGGAACAGCCATATTAACCTAAGACGTGCGCATGGGGGGTATGAGACACCACACTCCTGTGCGCACGTATTTGAGCTGTTCCCATCACTAACATCGTTATTTTACCATAAATAGCATTAATACTTATCCATATGCGCCTATTATAGGTTGATTATAAAGGTATTAACCTGTTACAACAATAAAACAAGTGGAAACAGTGTTTGGATGGTCAAAATCGGCGATACAGGCTGGGCGTTACATAATGTATGGCGGAGGCAACCTTCCTGCCCTCCTCTTGTTTGGAGAGACACTGTTACGCAATAGTCTCTCTCTCGCTGTTTCCCACGCTTGGTAACAGTGATGACAACGCCCTGCTACCAACTCGCTAATGTTAGCACGAAAATACACCACAGAATAAGGGAATAACAGGGAAAATAGGTGATAACTGAAGGAGGGGAGGAAAGTGGGGAAGGAGGGGAGGTGGAGGAGTGATATTTGGCATGGCCCAGGGGAAAAAAAAAAAAAAAAAATTGGGTGTTTTAAATGGATTTTTTTTCCCCCTGACTCTTAACCCTTAAAGATCGGGGTCGGACTTAAGTCCGGTTCCAATTTGCAGCAAGTTAGGAGCATTATTAAGGCTTTTAAAAGGTTAAAATCGAGTGCAAATGGCCGGGAGCGCAGCGGGCCAGACAGCCGACTCCCAGGGCTTACCGCCGCCCATTAACTCATGTTCCCTGTGTTCTCGAGAGGCCGGCAGTGTAGCCAGTAGTGAGCATAGCTGGGAAAAATATGCCACTATACGCTAAACTCCCATGTTACTGGTATCACTGTATGAGAACCACGAGTGCTACGTAGCTCGTTCTGGTCTCATTTTGAAGCTTTTAGCGCCTAGTTTTTTGCATAATATTTTTTTTCTTTCATGCAGATACTTGATTTATCATGCAGGAATATGCCCAAATAAGCAAAAAAAAACCCGCTAGACAAGGGTTAAGAGTCTTCCCGCAGTCCGCCGGGGGAACTCTTAAGAGTCTCCCCACAGTACCCGGGTTAAGGGGAGATTTCCACTTGAGGATTTTTTTTCTGGATCCCTTTCTCCCTCATGTTTAGCCCCATTGATTTTGAGATTTTAAGACGTTCGCCCCATTAGTTTGACGATTTTAAGAACTTTCGCCCCATTTATGTCACTTTTAAGATCTTTCGTGCCATTTAGGTGTCGATTTTTTCCTGGCGAGCGATAGCGAGCCTGTAATTTAAGAGGCACCGGCCTCCGGCCGGGAAATTTTTCTACCGAAAAATGTACAAATTTATCTTGAAAGGGGGTCAAGGGGGTGTAATTTCAAGCTTGATGGAAGTCTAGGAAACGCACTAAAAACCTCCCCTTAAAACAACCAGCAGTTAATATATAACCATTAATGCCAAACATGGCCTTCTCAATTAAAGGGAAATTTGATAATCTTTTGTTAAATGATTATCTTTAAATGATGACGCTATACGAAACAAGATCCGCTCTGAGGATAATGTGGTTTCTACGTTGTGTAATGTTCATCTCGAAAATAATCACTCTAATACCAAACATATTCTAAAATAATCACTCTAATACCAAACATATTCTAAAATAATCACTCTAAACCCAAACATATTCTAAAATAATCACTCTAATACCAAACATATGCTAAAATAATCACTCTAATACCAAACATATGCTAAAATAATCACTCTAATACCAAACATATTCTAAAATAATCACTCTAAACCCAAACATATTCTAAAAGAAAAACTCTGCACTCCACATAGTCTCGGAAATGCTCACTTTAAGGGGAGATCTCCACTTGAGGGATTTTTTTCTGGACCCCTTTCTCTCTCTTGTTTAGCCCCATTGCTATTGAGATTTTAAGATGTTCGCCCCATTAGTTTGGCAATTTTAAGAACTTTCACCCCATATTAAAACCTTTCGTGCTATTCAGGTGTCGATTTTATCCTGGCGAGCGATAGCGAGCCTGTAATTTAAGAGGAAACGGCCTTCGGCCGGGACATTTTTCTACCGAAAATGTACAAATTAATCTTGAAAGGGACTCAAGGGGGTGTAATTTTAAGCTTGCTGGAGGTCTAGGGAACAAACTAAATACCTCCCCTTAACTGCCCACAAAAAGAAAAATTTGGCTATCCTGGAGGTTTTATGAGGGTCCTTTTGTAAGTGGTATTTGTGTAAGTGGTATATTGTGTAAGTGGTATATTGTGTTGTTGTAGGTACTGGCCAACCAACCCACCATGTTTTACACACACACACACACACACACACACACACACACACACACACACACACACACACACATATATATAGTGCATACCACCTCCTTTACGTAGGGCACGTGGTACCCGTCTTGCAACTCAATCCCACCCCTACTCTGTGCAACTCTCCAACCCAAGAGTGAAACGTTACTCTCAAACTTTCTTCTACTCAAAAGCTGAGCTCTGGAACTCTCTCCCAGAATCAGTCTTTCCCTCTTCCTATGACTTAAATTGCTTCAAACTCCGTGTGTCCAGGCATTTTGGTTCGAACGTCCCTTGATTTTGGCCCTGTCACTCTTTCAACTATGGGGGGGGGGGGGTACTCGCTATAGGCAGTTATGCCTTTTGCCTCCCTCAATCACATAGCAACAAAAAAAAATATTAAGTTAGGTTGACTAGTATACGTGTTAGCATAAGAACGACCTGTACCATCTGGGTTGCACATAAGAACCTTTTGTCTCCCCAGTCATGCCTCGGAGCCCCCACCCCCACCCCCCCCACACAAAGAGATATATATATGTATTTTCCTGTGCCCGCCTCATTTAATGCAATCATAAACGTCCCCGGCGCTGTCCCTGTAACCGGGGGGTGGCCGTATTTATTTCCTCCCTTATAAATATTTTTGTAATTTCTTTAGTTTCCACCCTAGACCTCCATCAAGCTAAACCCCCCCCCCACCCCCCCCCAGACCCTCCTTCAAGATATTTTGTTTACATTTTTCGATAGAAAAATGTCCCGGCCTAAGGCCGGTTTCTCTTGAATTACAGGCTCGCTTTCGCTCGCCAGGAAAAAAATTGACACCTAAATGACACGAAAAGTCTTCCTATTGACAGCAAATGGGGCAAATCGCCAACGTAATGGGCCGAACGTAAAATGCGACAAATCGCCAAAGTAATGGGCCGAATGTCTTAAAGTCTGAACACTAATGGGGCTAAACATGAGGAAGAGGTGGGACCGGAAAAACGACCCATCTCCCTTTAATATTATTCAGGACTTCCTTCAGCTTTCATGTCCTGGTCCACCGGAATAATAATGGTTTTAGGCTCGTCATCTTAAGGTATAAACAGGAAACTTAGCATTAGGGTTCTCATATATCCATAATATTAATGTATTTACCTATCATAGCGTGTCTATCTACCTATAGCCTACAGTATACACACACACACACACATATATATATACTGTATTATATACAAAAGTTTCAAGGGTTGACTAAGGAAGAAGTAACAAGTTGCATGTTCTTGTGATCTTACAATATTAACACACATTTTTCTATTTTGGTTCTCAAATATCAATTCAACTATCATGCAACCAACCCCAACCTCCCTCTCTCTCTCTCTCTCGTGATAAGCCCGGTATTGGGTGGTCAACTCTAACATGACCGGTGTTGAAAGGCAGCAAACCAACACTCCCCTGAGCACTAACACGTTCCACAAAGCTTCGTTATCATCCACAAAGCTTCGTCCTCATCCACAAAGCACCGTTCCCTTCCACTGTCCTCGTTTGCTTTCCATAATACAGTTTTTTCTCCATAATACAGTTTCGTGGATGGCCAGTGTTTATTCTCTTATAGATACCAATATGCGAGTTTATTCAGATTAGTAATTAGCTTTCGTCTACTCAAAAATATAATGGTATCAGGTAATAATCTTGGCTTACGATTGCATGACGTATTGCAATTAAGGTCTAGACTACGATCATTTATAGGAGCAAGGTATATACTCCAATTACAAACAAGTGCCGTGAAAAACAAAAAGAGAGAATATCGAATTAGCTTTGAATAAGACCAAATTTAAACTATTGTGTGTATAGCTTGCAAACTCCACCTCGTACTCTGTAAAACTAGTGCATCTACCTATATGAGAGCCAGCATAAAATAAACTATAACAAATTATCCGTTTAAATTGTTTATAGCATTTTATTGCGTATCCTCTTTCTTACTCTTGACCGTCCAATATCGGCAGCGCAGTCAGGTGGTTAGAATTTCCAGCCTATTTCACTCACGTCAATTTTGGTTTACGTAAATCTTGTCTGGGGGGAATTGGGGTGGGAGCTTTTTATATCGTGTAGATAGATACTTGTTCCTTTTTTCTCTGATAACTATTAAACGCTTTTATTCAGGTTAGGAAGGACATCTACAAATAAAAAGGCTACAGACTATCTCAGTTGATTCTTTTAGCTACCATATATCCTTCCTAAGCTTCATAAAATCATCCAAACGTAGCTGAAATTAATACGTAGCTGGCACTGAATGGGATATAGAATAGGTGCCACTCTTCATGTAGATGGAATAGGTAACTTTTGACTTAGATAATGTTGGTTTAGTCTTCCAGTCATGTATTCACGGCTCTGTGATTTTGTTTCCACTCGTTACAGATAAATTATGTTTCTACCTACTTGTCTATTGTCATTTGCCAGACGTCTTGATCTCCGAAACAAGGGTGGCCACTAACAAGGGTGGCCACTAACTGCTTTATCAAGGCAATCATATTCACATAGCGGTACTTCGATAAAGTTCGTCTGTACGTAATCATATTGTTCTACATATTTTCTACCCAGACAGATTATGCTCATCATTAACTGGATAGGTAATGTACAGTCGCGGTTATTAATTTTTATACATTTTGAAGCCTCGAACTGATTAATCGAACCTCCGAAATGCAAATATCAGGTAAAGCATTAATAAGGAGATTCAATTAAGCCCGAGACAGCTTCGAAAATTCAAGTATGAGCACTATTGACTCCGACTGTAACTAATCACGTGGATAGATAATGATGAACTTGACGTCGATAATAGCGTTTCCACCAAGTTCTGAACCGTGTCTGCTCAATTTAGCTCAATTTCACCTAACTTCAGCTCCGCGTCACATGTTCTCCTGATAGTCACTTAATTCACTTCCGATAATACTCTAACTTCTTGTCCTGTCACTATAAGTTGCTTTAACCCTTTCAGTAATATGATCTACGATTTTTGAGGTTGAAATATTCATCAGATACACTAAAGTTAGACACTAAATAAAATAAAGACATTTTATATTTTGTTATGATTTTTGCATTAATATCAACCATTTCAGAGGACGTCTGATTAATTTATTCCAGCTACCAAATAGATGAATTTAGAAAATACAAGAAGGATCCCCTGCAATTAGAAGACTACACACCATCTCAATTAACCCTCTAGCTACCACAGATCCTTTCTAAGCTGCATAAAACTCCATAATATATCTAGAATAAACGAAGAGACGTTAACCGTTCTGAAAGGGTTACGTAGCCTATACATTGTTATTGCGTAGTCTAAATGCTCGTATCTCATAATTAATCTATATATCTACCAAACTATCTCTACTTGCCAACCTGTCCACCAATATATCTACCAAACTATCTCAACTTGCCAACCTGTCCACCAATATATCTACCAAACTATCTCTACTTGCCAACCTGTCCACCAATATATCTACCAAACTATCTCAACTTGCCAACCTGTCCACCAATATATCTACCAAACTATCTCTACTTGCCAACCTGTCCACCAATATATCTACCAAACTATCTCTACTTGCCAACCTGTCCACCAATATATCTACCAAACTATCTCAACTTGCCAGCCTGTCCACCAATATATCTACCAAACTATCTCAACTTGCCAACCTGTCCACCAAAGCCCCACCCAGGGCCCGGTGCCCCTCAGCAATTATGAAGAGAAAGTTGAGGGGCACAGGGCCCTGGGTGGGGCTTTGGTTTCCCGGGCGTTTCCGCACCTTCCTCAGCTCCCCGCCATGGAGTGGCTTCGGTCACCCAGGCTTTATTGTGGTCGGCGGGGAGGGTTCTGTGGGGGCACTCGGTTATGGCCTTGGAATTGCTCGGGGCCTTGGGGCTGTTCGGCCAGGCAGCTTGGGGAACAACAACAACAACAACCTGTCCACCAATATATCCATCTTAATTTCTTCAACTATTCCTCACCTTTCCATCGCCGACTATCTCTCCCAATTCCATACCCACCTGCAGTTCCATTTCCGTGTTCCGTTGTTGGTGTTCCGTCAGCATCTTCCGTGTTCCGATGACGGCTCCGCTGAGTCAGTATGAGGAGCAGTGGGTCGTAAAATTGAGGTCCGAGAATTCGTTCCCCCACAGACACACAAATGGGGCTCGGAAGTCAGATTTTTTTTCCCACCGATATGGTCCAATTTAGTTAGTTAATGAAAATGGGACTTCGGAGGCAATCAACCCTTCTGGATTATTAAGCCAGCACAATGTAAGTAAAAAATAACGTCAGAACTGGAGCCCCCTTTTCGAAAACTCCAGTCTTTGATTTGGTGCAATTGAATTAGTTAGTTAAAATAGGACTTCATAGGCTATCAACCATTCTGGATTATTAAGCCAGCACAATGTAAGTCAAGAATAGCGTCAGGACTGGAGCCCCTTTTCGAGAACTCCCAGTCCCTGATTTGGTGCAATTTGTACATGAACATAAACACTCAATACAAGGCTTTATTGTGTGTAATAGGTTTTGGAATATGGCTTTAAGGGGGGATGGGCCGATATTCTGGACCACTTTCTCCCTTATGTTTAGCCCCATTAGTTTTCAGATGTTAAGATGTTTGTCCCATTAGTTAGTCGATTTTAAGACCTTTCGCCCCATTTCTTCGTCAATATTTAGGCCTTTCGTGCTATTTAGGTGTCGATTTTTTCCCTGCCGAACGATAGTGAGTCTGTAATGTTGGAAGAGCCGGCCTTCGGCCGAAACATTTGTCTACCGAAAAATGTACAAATTAATCTCGAAGGGGGATCTAATGGATGTGTTTTAAATTTGATGGAGGTCTAGGGAGGAAACTAGAAAAATACTGAATACATGCAAAAATCGAGGCTTAAGGAAGGACCATGACTATGTCCTAGAGTGTTCTCTCTAAGTCACAAATCCTGGCACAACTATGAACCCTCGAACAGAAAAACAAACCTCGAAAATGTACGCAATAAGTACAACATTAATGCGTATATAGATTTGATTCCTTTCGGTATAGTTTTGAAAGCTTAAGGCCACGATTTACGTTCCTAAGTGTAAAATCCCCCAAGTCTGCTACTCCCCACACCTAGGCCATATACTTAGCCACCACTGTACACTAGTGGCCAGTACTTGAACACCTCCTAAAGGGACCCTCACACAGTCAGGAGTGCGAGCTAGAGTCACTAGGAGTAGGGAAAAATTCAGACTTGCGGGCCTATTCGCGGTGAAAATCGATGACTCCTAGTGACTCTAGCGACTCCTGTTAAACTCCCACTCGCTCACGGTGAAAATCGATGACTCCTTGATATTTGTGAGTCAAGCTCTTTGTCAATATAGTTCGCCAGTGTTTCATAATGGTACCTTCAGATATTGTTGTGAAGCTTCTTTCCACGACTGTACCAACAGCCATTACCCTCATCTCATCCCCCCCCCCCCCACCCCCCCCTATGCCTCATAACCTCTCTAATAACGCCACCACTTCACCACAAACTCACTAAAATTTAACAAGCTAAAGTTTCACCCTCCTTTGTCTCCAAATTACCCATAAACCTGGCAGCCTTACTACCACTACTACCCTAAGCAGACCTAAATTATCACTATACATCTGAGACCTTTACTAAACTAGCTTCACATTTCAGGCTTTGGCTTTCACTTGCTGTTCAGTCATTTGGATATTTGAATATTTAATTAAAGCCAGTTGCGATATAATAAAGCATTGTATGGTCTTGTTTTATATAATGAATTACGTGTGTAGTTTCTTATGCAGTGGTTAACTCATCTGCTTAGTCAACTGACAAATAAAAGACACCACACTTGCATTCAAACTATTTTACTTTCATACATAAGATCACTTGAGGAACAGAACTTATGTGGCCAACTGTACGTAGCGACTTCCAGCAACTCTCTCTCTCTCTCCAAGCCCCGGTCGTAAAAGTAGCGAGTCTGACAACCTGGGGAGGCCTCGTCGTACTTACTAATCATATCACTTACGCTCCACACACTTTGAGCCGATTACGCCAAGTTTTTCTTTGGTAATCCGGCGTAAGAAGGTGAGGAATGGTGGGGTGGGGGGGGGGGGGGGGGGGTGGGGGGTAGGAGGTAGAAGGGGAGGGGGTGAAGTGGGGTAGGAGGAAGAAGGGAGGGGGAGGATAAGGTGAGGAAGGATAAAGTGGTGGATTAGGTGGCGGTAAGAAGGTGAGGATGAGGTGGGGGTAGGAAGAAGAAGGGGGAGGGGGAGGGGGTGGGGGCTGAGGTGAGAAAGGATAAGGTGGGGGGGATAAAGTGGTGGATGTGGTGATGGTGGATGGATGAGGTGGGGAGGAGAGACTTTTTAACATACAGTACAACGATCGAACAACTTCTTACCGTGAAATTTAAAAATAAAAATGGAGCGATTCTTTATTCAATTTGTTCCTAGGATATTGATATGATAATGAACAGAGTTACATGTAAATATATATATATATATATACATATATATCTTCTCTTTCTCTGTTAATGGGAGGTTTTTAGTTGGTTCCCTAGACTTCCATCAAACTTAAAATTACTCCCCCTAGACCCCCTTTCAAGATAAATGTGTACATTTTTCGGTAGAAAAATGTCCCGGCCAAAGGCCGATTCCCCTTTAATTACAGGCTCGCTATCGCTCGCCAGGAAAAAATCGACACCTAAATGGCACGAATGGTCTTAAAATTGACAGAAATGGGGCGAGGGTTCTTAAAATCGCCAAACTAATGGGGCGAACGTCTTAAAATCTCAAAAGCAATGGGGCTAAACATGAGGGAGAAAGAGGTCCAGAAAAAAATCCTCCAGGTGGAAATCTCCCCCTAACCCCTACAGCTATTTTCTCATAAAACTGATGATCTTCGCTAGTAAAAAAAACTGACTGACCCGAAACGTCCTCTCCTGCTTCGCGGGCCATTCTCTCCCTCTCTTTCTTCAGCGGAGTCAAGTTTTCTTAATTACCGACCAATGTCTTTTCAACTCCGCTCACTGCATCTCCTTCATCTTAAGGGGAGAAGGGCCATTTATCTGGTCCCCTTTCTCCCTAATGTTTAGCCCCATTTTTGTTTTAGATTATAAGACGTTCGGCCCATTAGTTAGGCGATTTTAACAACTTTCGTCCCATTTCGTTGTCAATTTTAAGAACATTCGTGCCAATTAGGTATCGATATTTTCCTGGCGAGCGTAAGCGACCTTGAAATTTTAAGAGGAACCGGCCTCCGGTTTGGACATTTTTCTACCGAACAATGTACAAATTTATCTTGCAGAGGGGTCTAGATGGTGTTTTTTTAAGCTTGATGGAGGTTTAGCGAGAACACTAAGAAATAAAGGAATAATTGAAATAAGATACCCAAAAATGGGCCCATTTCCCCTTAAATTACCGCGCTCTCCGTTTTCATTGAGGGGACTCTAATGCAGATTGATGTTTTCTTTGTCTTTCTGCTGGCTTGGTGAGTTCTTACAGCTGACCAAGTTTCCGTATTTTGTTCTCCTTTAGTGATGTTTCTACTGTAAATCCTCGTTTCATTATATTTTATGTGTGTGTGTGTGTGTGTGTGTGTGTGTGTGTGTGTGTGTGTGTGTGTGTGTGTATTTAAATGTGTGTGCGTATGTTTTTTTAATTTTGTATAGCCTATATTGGAATTTTGTGTTTTTCGGAGGAAGTAGTAATAGTAGTGAATGATGAGTCTGAGTGCTGACCCCGGAATAGTAAGTAGCTGAATTACTACCAAATCGGACGCTTTGATGCCTGTTCTGACCTGGTTTAGGGTCCAAAGAGGGGATGCACAGGCTGAGTGGTTTATAAAAAAAAAAAAAAAAAAAAAAAAAAAAAAAAAAAGTAGTAGTAGTAGTAGTAGTAGTAGTAATATATCCCTCGGTGGTCAGATCAGGTCCTGCTTGGTTGTCTTGCATGTATTATACCCACTCGTTTATGTTCTTATTATTTCTGTGGGTTGGTTCTTCCTGGTAGGTTGGGTTGTGTTATGTGCGTATGTGATTTATAAATGTGTGTTTAAGGGGGTAGTGCTCGCGTGTTTAAGGGGGCAGTGCTCGCGTGTTGGTCTATATACAGTATATAGTTATCTCATTATGCTTTTAGTTTCGTCGTTAGACCTCCATCAACCTTAAAAAAAAAAAAAACCTGTGACCCCCTCTCAAGATAAATTTGTAAAAGTGTGTGTGTGTGCGCGTGTGTGCGTTAACTTTATACATATAATACGCACTTTACTTCATGATTGTATTCAAAATCTTCCTCTTCATCCAGAACAAAATAATTTAATAAAGAATAACAACAGACCCGAGTAAATTATGTGAGAGGTGGGAGGTAAATTATGTGAGAGGTGGGAGGTAAATTATGTGAGAGGTGGGAAGTAAATTATGTGAGAGGTGGGAGGTAATTATGTGAGAGGTGGGAGGTAAATTATGTGAGAGGTGGGAGGTAAATTATGTGAGAGGTGGGAGGTAAATTATGTGAGAGGTGGGAGGTAAATTATGTGAGAGGTGGGAGGTAAATTATGTGAGAGGTGGGAGGTAATTATGCGGCTCCACTTTCTATTCATGATTCCCTTTGATAGATTACACACTGAGGGGAACCTCATTAAAGGGGGGATGGGTCGCTTTTCTGGTCCCCCCTTCTCCCTCGTGTTTAGCCCCATTAGTTTTCAGATTTTAAGACGTTCGGCCCACTAGTTTGGCGATTTTAAGACCTTTCGCCTCATTTCTTGGTCAATATTAAGACCTTTCGTGCCATTTAGGTGTCGAGTTATTCCTGGCGAGCGATAGCGAACCTGTAATTTTAGCAAGAACCGGCCTTTAGCCGGGAAAATGTTCTGTACACATTTATCTTGAAAGGGTGTATACGGGGTGTCGTAAGCTTGATGGAGGTTTAGCGAGGAAATTAACAAAAATACTAAGAAATACATACATAGACTAAACAAAAAAGCACTACCCTCTTAAGGGGAGGTATTTAGTTTGTTCCCTAGACCTCCATCAAGCTTAAAATTACACCCCCTTCAGTCCCTTTCAAGATAAATTTGTACATTTTTCGGTAGAAAAATGTCCCGGCCGAAGGCCGATTCCTCTTAAATTACAGGCTCGCTATCGCTCGCCAGGATAACATCGACACCTGAATAGCACGAAAGGTCTTAATATGGGGTGAAAGTTCTTAAAATCGCTAAACTAATGGGGCAAACGTTTTATAATATCAAAAGCAATGGGGCTAAACATGAGGGAGAAAGGGGTCAAGAAAAAAATCCCTGAAGTGGAGATCTCCCCTTAAAGGAACCCCCAGTGAATAAAGTTATAAAGGGAATAATAATAACAAATAAATAATAATAATAATAATAATAATAATAATAATAATAATAATAATAATAATAATAATAATAATAAAACCTTCCAAAAAACACGACCTGTTTTCTGATATGTGGGGTATATAATAGATGCAAGGCAGGGAGGCAGGTCATAAAATGCGGCTACCAGGGTCCGCTATGGCCACCAACAGACATATTATTGCTACTGCTCCCTGCGACATCCTCCTCCTCCTCCTCCTTGCGACATCCTCCTCCTCCTCCTTCCTCCTCCTCCCTCCTCCTCCTCCCCCGCAGCTGAGCACACCGGAAAGTAAATGAAAATGCCAGAGAGCGAGGAATTATTGTACTCGATTGTTTTTTTTTCTTCTGGACTCTCTTCTCCCACTAGTTTTGAGATTATAAGACGTTCGGAAATATTAGTTAAGGCGAGTTTAACAACTTTTGCTCCATTTCGTTGTCAATTTTAAGACCTTTCGTGCCATTTAGGTATCGATTATTTCCAGGCGAGCGATAGCGAGCCTGCAATTTTAAGAGGAACCGGCCTTCGGCCGGAAAAATTTTCTACCGAAAAATGTACAAATTTATCTTGAAGGGGGACTAGGGGGTGTTTTTGTTTAAGCTTGATGGAGGTCTAGGGAGGAAACTAAAACAATATATGAATAAATTAATTAATAGATCAAACAAACGGCCAGTCTCCCCTTAAGCCGTTTCTAACACAATAATATAGAACCCAAACCAAAGATCATACCGACACATAAACAGAAAGACCACAATATGAACACGCAAATGCTGTAGGCTACTAAACCTCTGACATAATAACAGCCCCGCAGCAAGGCATCAAGCGAGCGTCTTTATGGGTAGTAATATGCCAGCTACGAGGACGATATTGCTGTGGAGTGCTGCGGACGCTACAATAAGTAAAATGAGCAAAGACCCCAAATATTATATATACTGTATATATATATATAACAAAATAAAATAAAAATAAAAATAAAAATAAGTAAAATTAGCAAAGACCCCCGTATTATATAAAAGACCCCAAATAGAATAAGTAAAATTAGCAAAGACTCCCAATATTATCTAAAACCCCAAATAGAATAAGTAAATTATCAAAGACCCCCCAATATTATATAAAAGAGTCAAAAGACCCCAAATGGAATAAGTAAAATTAGCAAAGACCATCAATATACACTATATAAAAGACCCCAAATAGAAAAAGTAAAATGAACAAAGACCCTCAACACTATATAAAAGACCCCAAATAGAATAAGTAAAATTAGCAAAGACCCTCAATATTATATAAAAGACCCCAAATACAATAAGTAAAATTAGCAGACCATCAACATTACACCAAGACTCCATATATAATAAGACGAACATTACAACATCATAATAAAGACTCTAACATATACTGTACATAAACATAACTAAACGTAAATACAATATATAAACATAAATACAACATAAATAAAACATATTATAAACATAAACCATGAAAATAAAAACCACAATATGAACACAAAAATACTGTATACAATAAACACAAAAGGTCTTTCATAATAAAAAATACAATAAAATACAATAAAATACAATACACACAAAAGGTCTTTCATGATAAAAAATACAATAAAATACAATAAAATACAACACACAAAAGGTCTTTCATGATAAAAAAATACAATAAAATACAATAAAATACAATACACACAAAAGGTCTTCCATGACAATAAAATACAATAAAATACAATAAAAAATACAATAAACACAAAAGGTCTTCCATGATAAAAAATACAATAAAATACAATAAAAAATACAATAAACACAAAAGGTCTTCCATGATAAAAAAAATACAATAAAAATACAATACACACAAAAGGTTTTCCATGATAAAAAAAATACAATAAAATACAATAAAATACAATACACACAAAAGGTCTTCCATGATAAAAAAAATACAATAAAATACAATAAAATACAATAAAATACAATACAAAATACAATACACACAAAAGGTCTTCCATGACAATAAAATACAATAAAATACAATAAAAAATACAATACACACAAAAGGTCTTCCATGACAATAAAATACAATAAAATAAAATAAAATACAATAAAAAATACAATAAACACAAAAGGTCTTCCATGATAAAAACCCCGCAGCCAGGCATCAACGTAGGAGGGGTTTCATGAGCAGTAATATGCCGGGGAAGAGGCTGATATTACTGTCTTAGGGCCGGGGACCCAAGGAATAAGCAAACATTAGCTCATGTCAGACATATTTTTATCATATTTGCAGACACTACACACTTGATAAGCAATATTTAGCCCATTAATTATTGTACGGTCGAGGTTAATAAATGTTGTCAGATATTTCACAAAGTTTCGGACACTGACTAATACTTTGAGGGATAAGCACTTTTCCCAGTAACTATAAAGATACCAATAACACTTCTTGAGCGAAAACCACTGGAATCTATGACAACACTTAATACCCCCGATTGTACATAATACTGTTATTACCCCCCCCCCCCCACACACAAACACACGCCACTACCCTCAAATATATATATATATTTTCTATGTGATTGAGGGAGGCAAAAGGCATTACTGCCTATAGCGAGTGCCTCCCCCATAGTTGAAAGAGTGACAGGGCCAAAATCAAGGGACGTTCGAGCCAAAATGCCTGGACACACGGAGTTTGAAGCAATTTAAGTCATAGGAAGAGGGAAAGACTGATTCTGGGAGAGAGTTTCAGAGCTCAGCTGTTGAGTAGAAGAAAGTTTGAGAGTAACGTTTCACTCTTGAGTTGGAGAGTTGCACAGAGTAGGGGTGGGGTGGTACTAAGAGAGTCCGCTACATATAAATGACCAGCATACTCAAAGACCCAAACATAATAAAAACAAATCCTGTACAAAAACTTGGCCAAAAATCGTCAACAAAGAATGCCATAACAGAAAGACGTGGTAATTTCCCAAGCTTGACAGGAGTGCCAACATGAACAGCAGTATGCCAACAGCAAGGCAACCAGGACGATATTACTGCCTTAGTAGTAACATAAAACACTGCTCCTTGTTTTAAACACAAACACACACACACACACACACACACACACACACACACACACACACACACACACACACACACACACACACATAAATGAGAAAAAAAGGACTTTAATATCAATAGAAGACCCCTTATACAATTAATAGACGAACACCCGATATAATACTAAGGACTCCAAAACAAACAAAAAGACTCTCCACCGAAAGACCACAAGCCTACTATAATAAGCCTAATAAAAACAAAAGGCCTGCCATGATAAAACCACCAGAGCCAGGCATTATAAGAGGGGTTTCCTCAGCAGTAAATATGCCGTTTTTATTTATAGAATTCGGTTTTTTTTTATGTTGTTTTTGTGTTTTCCCTGTTCTTGCTCTGTCTTGAGTCGGCCACCCCCAAGAAAACAAGGAAAACAAAATAATAAAATAGAATAAAATAGAAAAAACAAATAGGAAACATGAGGATTGGGCCTGACTATATAGATAGATAGATAGATAGATAGTAATATGCCGGGGAAGAGGCTGATAATACTGACTTAGGACCAAGGAAATATGACGGGGAAGAGGCTGATAATACTGACTTAGGACCAAGGAAATATGACGGGGAAGAGGCTGATATTACTGACTTAGGACCAAGGAATAAGGAAAGTTATTAAAATAGTTATATAAATGAACCCGACATAATAAAACGAACACCCGACAACATACGAAAGACTCCAAAATAAACAAAAAGACTCAGCCGACACACCACAATATGACTACCAACCTACCAACAGCAACAAAAGGTCTTCCTTGATAAACACACCACAACCAGGCATCGTAAGAGGGGTTTCATGAGCAGCTGGTTTAAGGGGAGGTATTTAGTTTGTTCCCTAGACCTCCATCAAGCTTAAAATTACACCCCCTTGAGTCCCTTTCAAGATAAATTTGTACATTTTTCGGTAGAAAAATGTCCCGGCCGAGGGCCGGTTCTTCTTAAATTACAGGCTCGCTATCGCTCGCCAGGATAAAATCGACACCTGAATGGCACAAATGGTCTTGATATGGGGTGAAAGTTCTTAAAATCGCTAAACTAATGGGGCAAACGTTTTATATCAAAATCAATGGGGCTAAACATGAGGGAGAAAGGGGTCAAGAAAAAAATCCCCCAAGTGGAGATCTCCCCTTAATGTCGCGAACTTCATTATTGATTTTTTCTCTTGTCTGGATTTTTTTTTTTTTTTTTTTTTTTTTTTAATCTAGATGGAGGTCTAGGGAGGTAACTATAAAAAAAATGTATAAATGAGCAAATACAAACGCCATACACACATACACACACAGATAAAACAAACTAGCTAAAAATACACCCAAGAATATACAGAGAAAGAAAGCGAGGGCAAGGAAATAAAACAAAACAGTGAGCATATATTCCCGAGAGTGTGAACCGGGTGGCAGATCGTCCCAAGATGGCTCAAATGTCGTCGCTTTAGAAAATTCAGGGGGGTGAAGTCCAAAAAGAAGAGGAAGAAGAAGAGGTGGTGGTGGGTGTGCGTCGGGAGGCTAGGAAAAAGAAGGGAGAGGAAAATGGGAGAAGAGAAGAGCAGAGAGAGAGAGAGAGAATATATACTGTAATAGTACACAGACCACATAGACCATTCAGATCCAAAAAAGTTGTTTTAGGCTAAACTTTCCCGCATTAATAAAATATATATTACAGTAGTCAGTAATATATATATATATATATATATATATATATATATATATATATATATATATATATATATATATATATATATATATAGAGAGAGAGAGAGAGAGAGAGAGATAACACAAATCGATTTCTCTCTTAGTACACACACATACATACATACATACATACACATACAGTACATACATACACAGTCAAAAATAGGTATATACATCAACTCCAAGCCCCGCATATCTGAAGACTTTTATCACCCCCGACACTCCCTGATTCCCTTAATGGCTTTCTCCTGCACGCTATATTCTCAGACCTTTTAACTCATTTCACAGTCAGTCAGTCTCTCTCTCTCTCTCTCAGCCTCTCTCTCTCTCTCTCTCTCTCTCTCTCGGCGAATACAAACTACAAATAAAGGGTTACTGAAAATCCACTGCTTATTTTACTTGCATGATTGCATCTTACATTTTGCAGTGTTCTTGTATTTACATATTATATAATATTAGAATACATTTGTTTTTTTACAATACTATTACCAGTTTTTTTTTTTTTTTTTTTTTTGTATTTACCTAAATGGTAAGAAAGGTCTTTATATTGACAAATAAATGGGGCTAAAGGTTTTAAAATCGCCTAACTAATAGAACGAGCGTCTTTAAATCTCAAAGCTAATGGGACTAGTATTACCCTTATTAGTTTAAGGGGAGGTATTTAGTTTGTTCCCTACGTTTTCATCAAGCTTAAAATTACACCCCCTAGACCCCCTTTCAAGATAAATTTGTAAATTTTTCGGTATAAAAATGTCCCGGCCTGAGGCCGGTTGCTCTTAAATTACAGGCTCGCTATCGCTCGCCAGGAAAAAATCGACACCTAAATAGCGCGAATAGTCTTAAAATTGACAGAAATGGGGCGAGGGTTCTTAAAATTGCCAAACTAATGGGGCAAGCGTCTTAAAATCTCAAAAGCAATGGGGCTAAACATGAGGGAGAAAGGGATCAAGAAAAAAAATCCTCCAGGTGGAAAAATCTCCCCTTAAAGTTCATGCCCTGCTTCTACAATTTCAATTTCAATATGTCTAGTTAAGTTTCTTGGAGAGAGAGAAAAAAAAAAAAAAAAAAAAAAATAAAAAAAATCTTAAACTGCACAAAATCGTCTATGAATAGCTAGAATACAAAACAAAAATACAAAAATAAAACAAAGACATCGCCGGTACAGAAGGGATTAAATCCTCTCCCTCCCAGTTCCCTATTATAGCATCCCCTGGCGTCTCGCACCTTCTAGATCAGCAATTTCACAGCCCAGCCCAGCCCAGCCCCCCCCCCCCCCCCCCCCCCCCCGCCCCCACCCCCCCGTCTCTCCAAACTGCTCCCAAACTCTCGCACCTTCATCAGCATTTTCACACAAGGCCCTCTCCAACCCTATCACACTCACTCTCTTGGGCTCTTAGACTCTTTTTATCAGATGACGCTTTTTGTTCCTATTAACCTTAGCTACTACCTACAGGCCAAATGGCGCAACTTAGGATTGAGCTTTCAGATTCATTTGGTTATAAACATATCTCTGCTTAAGAAATAACTAATATATACAATTTTAACGGAGATATTTACAAATGTATATTTTCCCGTAGAGGTCCTATTAGAAAACGTCTCATACTACTACAGTTAGACCTACCCATCATGTCTCCGTTTGCTCCTCTTCACACTCAGCAATTTCAGATAGGCCTCTCTTGACACCTTTGTATTTCAGATAGGCCTCTCTTGACACCTTTGTATTTCAGATAGGCCTCTCTTGACACCTTTGTATTTCAGATAGGCCTCTCTTGACACCTTTGTATTTCAGATAGGCCTCTCTTGACACCTTTGTATTTCAGATAGGCCTCTCTTGACACCTTTGTATTTCAGATAGGCCTCTCTTGACACCTTTGTATTTCAGATAGGCCTCTCTTGACACCTTTGTATTTTTTTTCGCTCCCCGCATGGACTCACTATATTCCCTGACTTATGTTCCCTTGCTGACTTTCCTCTACTTAGTTAAAATAGGAATTCAGAGGCTATCAACCCGTCTGGTTTATTTAGCCTGCACACTGTAAGTCAAGAATAGCGTCAGGATCGGAGCCCCTTTTCGAGAACTCCAGTCCCTTGTTCCCTTTCCTCTATTACTAACGCTGAGCTAGTGCCCATATACAGGTCCTTCCCTGCATATACGGCAAGCTCACACGAGACACAAACGAAACGAAACGACACTGGCTCCCTTCATAAACCCTCATATTGATACCGGATCCTCATACTACCCCCCCCTCCCCCTTACACTGCACCACCGCCCCCCTTACACTGCTTCCCCCCCCCCCCATACAACCCCCGTCCACTCCCTCTGTACACTTTAGGCCATCATTTTTCGAAGCTATCCGGAACCCAATCAAATTTAATTTATGCTGTACCTAGTAAATGCATATCAGGAGGTCTTTCAAAAAATCGGAGGAGTTAGAAAGGGCCATAATTTGTGCCCCGGAGTGTACATCTACGTAATTTCTCACACACCCTCCCATTTATGCAGTCTCCTTAATATAGCTCAAAATTGTATACAACACCTTCTATACCCCCCCGCTCCCCCTCCTTCGTACAACTTCATCCACTTAAACACCCCCTCCCTTCCTCTGTCCCTTATCCAACACCTCATTCTCACATCTTACCCTTGCTGACTGTCCTCTGCATAATGGCTCTCACAACCTCCCACTCAGCGCCACCGACCTTGCACCCAAATCCCCTTACACATTTCTGCCCCCCCCCCCCCCCCCTCCCCCCTCCTCCTCCTCCTCCCATCCTCTTAACACCCACATCCCCTCACGCGTTTCCTGGGCCCTCACTCTACCCCCTTCATCCTTTTATCATCCACACTCTCACAACCCCCAAATCTTAGCCCCCCCCCCCCTCCCCCTCCTCCTTTACATCCCCCCCCCCCTGCCCCCTTCACACTGTTACACACCTACATCCACTCTAGCCCCCTAAATCAATCCCCCTCTTACGCCCACTACCCCTCACACTTCTCCCGCCCCATCAAACTGCCAGATCTTCCCCTCTCAACACCCTCACTCCTTCACACTTCTTCCGACCCCTCAAGATACCCCCTCCCCTCCCCACACCCACACTTCTCCCACCCCATCAAACTGCCAGATCCTCCCCTCTGAACACCCTCACTCCTTCCGACCCCTCAAGCTACCCCCACCCCAACCCCCCTCTTAACACCCCGCCCCCTCCCTGTCGTGTAAAGTTAGGTGGAGCAGACGTGACCACGGCAGGACTGTCAACTGCCAGGATTTGAGGGGCGTGTGTGGTCCAGGGTACATGTACCTCAAGAAGGAGAAGAGGAGGAGAGAGATAAGAAAGAGGGTATAAAGAGGATGGCAACGAGAATGAGGGGGGGAGAGAGGAAGAGGAGAGGGAGGAAGTGAAAGAGAAGGAAGATGAAAAAAGACGAAGAAGAGAATACTAAACGGGAAGTAGGAGATGAGGGGAAGGAAGAGGATGAAAAGAAGAAGGGAATAAAGAGGATGAGGATGAGGCAAAAGATAAAAGAGAACGTGGCCTTGAACATGACAGGTTGCAACACAAAAATAGAAACATTGTGAAACTAGGAGATACAGAAAATCCAGGCTGAAAAAGAAGGATAGATGGATATATAGAGAATGTGTGTGTGTGTGTGTGTGTGTGTGTGTGTGTGAGTGAGTGAGTGAGTGAGTGAGTGAGTGAGTGAGTGAGTGAGTGAGTGAGTGTGTGTGTGTGTGTGTGTGTGTGTGTGTGTGTGTGTGTGTGTGTGTGTGTGTGTGTGTGTGTGTTTGTGTGTGTGAGTGAGTGAGGTGTGTGTGTGTGTGTGTGTGTGTGTGTGTGTGTGTGTGTGTGTGTGTGTGTGTGTGTGTGTGTGTGTGTGTGTGTGTGTGTGTGTGTGTGTGTGTTGTGTGTGTGTGTGTGTGTGTGTGTGTGTGTGTGTGTGTGTGTGTGAGTGAGTGATACAAATAAAAACCAAACGTGTGCCCTGGCTGAACCTACGCTGGAGACCTATGATACAAGACCATTCCCAGCACTGGTATTTGGGGTTTATGGCCCGTTCACGTTTGCACTCTCCTTGATTGAGTGCTTGTCGGACCATTGCTCACATTTTGTTTAGTACCTGCACTAGAAAACGGCGTGTGTGTGTGTGTGTGTGTGTGTGTGTGTGTGTGTGAATGAATGAGTAAGATGCAATAGTTTGAGGTCAATAAGTATGTATCAATCAATTTGAAGCCGATAAATCAACAAATGCGAGTAAGTTAGATTAATAATGTCGCCTATGGAATGCCTTAACTGGTATTAACCCCTTCACTCCCATGCCGTAATTCTCATCATATTCTGGTTATCATTAGACGATTTTCATTAGTTTGTAATCTACCTATACGACTCAAATGGGTAAATATGATCTCAATAATCCCTCTTGAACTGCATAACACCATCTATAATCCCTCTTGAACTGCATAACCCCATCAATAATCCCTCTTGAACTGCATAACCCCATCAATAATCCCTCTTGAACTGCATAACCCCCATCAATAATCCCTCTTGAACTGCATAACCCCATCAATAATCCCTCTTGAACTGCATAACCCCATCAATAATCCCTCTTGAACTGCATAACCCCATCAATAATCCCTCTTGAACTGCATAACCCCATCAATAATCCCTCTTGAACTGCATAACCCCATCAATAATCCCTCTTGACTGCATAACCCCATCAATAATCCCTCTTGAACTGCATAACCCCATCAATAATCCCTCTTGAACTGCATAACCCCATCAATAATCCCTCTTGAACTGCATAACCCCATCAATAATCTCTCTTGAACTGCATAACCCCATCAATAATCCCTCTTGAACTGCATAACCCCATCAATAATCCCTCTTGAACTGCATAACCCCATCAATAATCCCTCTTGAACTGCATAACCCCATCAATAATCCCTCTTGAACTGCATAACACCATCTAATCTTGGCCAGAATCAAAGGTAAGAAGGCGTCATGGTGCTGAAGGGGTTAATAGGCCCTTTATGTAACACAATGATCTCCCTGCAGAACTTGGCCACCACATCTCCCGTCCCTGGCAGCATCACAGGGCGATGTACAGTAAATTTATAACTATAGGATCTCTAATGTACAGTAGTGGACACGAATTTCTGGATTTTTTTTTGAACATCACACAAGTATTTTGAGAAACTGAGCAACAAAAAATCGTACTATCTATGTGTTCTAACTGTCTGTCTATGTATGTGCGACATAGTAAGAGAGAGAGAGAGAGAGAGAGAGAGAGAGAGAGAGAGAGAGAGAGAGAGAGAGAGAGAGAGAGAGAGAGAGAGAGAGAGAGAGAGAGAGAGAGAGAGAGATTGTGTGTGAGTGTGTGCTCAATAAGGTGAGAGTGTGACATATTTAAATTAAGGTCTAGTTTAGGTCAATTTGGAAGGTGACCTGTTTGACTATAAAAACAATTACCTAAATGTTATTTGGTCACCAAATTTGGACGGAGTGGTATATTAAAACTCGTATAGTATAGTCATTCTCTCTCTCTCTCTCTCTCTCTCTCTCTCTCTCTCTCTCTCTCTCTCTCTCTCTCTCTCTCTCCAGTCTATCCTAATCTTGTGCAGTGCCTTAGTGCAGAGGGTGACACATTTTCCACCACCTCACTCGCTCAGATCCTTCCTTCCTTTATTATTTTAGTTTGGGTTACCGGTACTAAGTTTGTTTTCTCTCCATTCTTAAGGGGAGGTTTTTAGTTTGGTCCCTAGATATCCTTCAAGCTTAAGATTACACCCCCTTGAGCCCCTTTCAAGATAAATTTGTACATTTTTCGGTAGAAAAATGTCCCGGCTGAAAGCCGGTTCCTCTTAAATTACAGGCTCGCTATCGCTCGCCAGGATAAAATCGACACCTAAATGGCACGAAAGGTCTTAAAATTGATAGAAATGGGTTGAAAGTTCTTAAAATCGTCAAAATAATGGGACAAACGTCTTACAATTAGAAAAGCAATGAGGCTAAACATGAGGGAGAAAGGAGTCCCCCTTAAATCAACCATTTTCTGAAATTTCTCTATTTAACTTAATTTTGCACAACTTCTTTTCTATTTTTATCACAACCAAAGTGTTTCCACTCTCTATCAATTATTTTCTCACATCCTATCTCTCCCACTCACTCTCACTACCTCTCTCTCTCTCTCTCACTCTCACTCTCTCAGCCTCCCTCCTTTCTTTACCTCCAAATTATTAGTCAGAAAAAAGTACGTAACTCTCTGACTTTTACACCATCAACTTCGCAGTCTTTTTACCCAGCCTCTTCTTCCTACAACTTACATTAATTCACAAGTTTTAGGCAAAGCTTCCACAGGCCCTTTCTCCTAGACACATACACTCCCACACACTCACTCACGCTCACTCTCTCTCTCTCGGGCACACGAACCCACATATACACATAGCCTACATATACACATAGCCTACAGTATATAATATTATACACAACACTCAATCATTCAAATACACACACACACACACACACACACACACACACACACACACACACACTGTCACTCTTTCTGCCTATCTCTAACTTTCCACCTCCCTCTCTCTCTCTCTCTCTCTCTCTCTCCTCTTTCAGCAATGCAAATGGAAAGCTCTCCCATATAAGAGTTTTATGGGCCTGCCCGTGCGTGGATGTGTGTTTTAAAGAGAGAGAGAGAGAGAGAGAGAGAGAGAGAGAGAGGAAATATAAACATTACTCTATGTTACAGTATTATCAGCCAGCATTATCAGTACGATGGTGGATTTTTTCAATGTTATCCTAGGTAACGTAATTCAGGAATATGCTATCGTATCCAAGAAGTTAGTTAAGGGGACGTTATGTTATTGATCTATTTATTTGTCATTATTACCGGTATATATATCTGTCATTATTACCGGTATATATATTTGTCATTATTACCGGTATATATATTGGTCATTATTACCGGTATATATATATATGTCATTATTACCGGTATATATATTTGTCATTATTACCGGTATATATATTGGTCATTATTACCGGTATATATATTTGTTTTAGTTAGCTCCCTAGACTTCATTCAAACATTAAATAAAAACATCCGAAAGTCCCCCTTCGAGATAAATTTGAACATTTGTCAGTAGAAAAAAATCCGCTTCCTCCTAAACTATAGGCTCGCTATCGCTCGCTAGGACAAAATCAACATCTAAATGGCACGACAGGTCTTAATATTTACAAATAAATGGGCGAAAGTCTTAACATTTGAAAACTAATGAGGCTAAACATAAAAGAGATGTGGGTTAAAAAAAAGAAAACAAAAAAAAAACACTTTCCCTTAACCTTTTGCACACATTCCACCTGGAAAATGATATTGTGTGGCCTTCCAAGAAAATGATATTGTGTGGCCTTCCAAGAAAATGATATTGTGTGGCCTTCCAAGAAAATGATATTGTGTGGCCTTCCAAGAAAATGATATTGTGTGGCCTTCCAGAAAATGATATTGTGTGGCCTTCCAAGAAAAATGATATTGTGTGGCCTTCCAAGAAAATGATATTGTGTGGCCTTCCAAGAAAATGATATTGTGTGGCCTTCCAAGAAAATGATATTGTGTGGCCTTCCAAGAAAATGATATTGTGTGGCCTTCCAAGAAAATGATATTGTGTGGCCTTCCAAGAAAATGATATTGTGTGGCCTTCCAAGAAAATGATATTGTGTGGCCTTCCAAGAAAATGATATTGTGTGGCCTTCCAAGAAAATGATATTGTGTGGCCTTCCAAGAAAATGATATTGTGTGGCCTTCCAAGAAAATGATATTGTGTGGCCTTCCAAGAAAATGATATTGTGTGGCCTTCCAAGAAAATGATATTGTGTGGCCTTCCAAGAAATGATATTGTGTGGCCTTCCAAGAAAATGATATTGTGTGGCCTTCCAAGAAAATGATATTGTGTGGCCTTCCAAGAAAATGATATTGTGTGGCCTTCCAAGAAAATGATATTGTGTGGCCTTCCAAGAAAATGATATTGTGTGGCCTTCCAAGAAAATGATATTGTGTGGCCTTCCAAGAAAATGATATTGTGTGGCCTTCCAAGAAAATGATATTGTGTGGCCTTCCAAGAAAATGATATTGTGTGGCCTTCCAAGAAAATGATATTGTGTGGCCTTCCAAGAAAATGATATTGTGTGGCCTTCCAAGAAAATTATATTGGGTGGCCTTCCAAGAAAATGATATTGTGTGGCCTTCCAAGAAAATGATATTGTGTGGCCTTCCAAGAAAATGATATTGTGTGGCCTTCCAAGAAAATGATATTGTGTGGCCTTCCAAGAAAATGATATTGTGTGGCCTTCCAAGAAAATGATATTGTGTGGCCTTCCAAGAAAATGATATTGTGTGGCCTTCCAAGAAAATGATATTGTGTGGCCTTCCAAGAAAATTATATTGTGTGGCCTTCCAAGAAAATTATATTGTGTGGCCTTCCAAGAAAATGATATTGTGTGGCCTTCCAAGAAAATGATATTGTGTGGCCTTCCAAGAAAATGATATTGTGTGGCCTTCCAAGAAAATCCGCTTTATGGTGAGCAGCGGCAAGGTAAATCTAGCGGGGTGTTTAGCGAGTGACTCCGCTACTTAGCACTACACTTCCCGCTAATAGGAGCAGCTTAGGGCCTCATAAAAGTGGCCTAAACGCTGAATCTGGGGCGGGAGCGGGGTCGAGGGATATATTTGCAGAGTCACACGAGCCCTTTTTCGAGCAACTTTTACGGGCAATTATGGTCTGGAAGCTTAACAAATTACACTTAATCAGAATCCAGCCGCCTAACATAATCTACCTTCAGTCTAGTTACCGATACCAGTGCGAACATGTCCCGAAATAATACGAGACAAAACTTGCTCATGGAAAATTGACGGAAAAAGCGCTCGTGTGACAGCGGCTTTAGGAAAGGGACGATGGTTTGGCCTTTCCGTTCTCCAGCGAATGTTAAGGGGAGACTGGCCGTTTGTTTGGTCTATTAATTAATTTATTCACATATTTTCTTAGTTTCCTCCCTAGACCTCCATCAAGCTTAGAAAAACACCCCCCTTCAAGATAAATTTGTACATTTTTCGGTAGAAAAATTTCCCGGCCGAAGGCTGGTTCCTCTTAAAATTGAAGGCTCGCTTTCGCTCGCCAGGAAATAATCGACGCCTAAATGACACGAAAGGTCTTAAAAAATTGACAACGAAATGGGGCGAAAGGTGTTAAAATCGCCAAACTAATGGGCCGAACGTCTTATAATCTCAAAACTAGTGGGGCTAAATGTTAGGGAGAAGGGGGTCCAGAAAAACGGTCTGCCTCCCCTTAACCCATTCAGAGAGAGAGAGAGAGAGAGGGGGGGGGGGGGAGGTGGAGGGGAGGGTAATTATGGAAAGCTACGTGAAAGTCGTCAGTTGTATAGATCGCGTGATTCGTCAAGACAACCACGGAGCCACTAATACCAGAGTGGTTGTATATAGCCACAGATATCTAGCAACGTGCTGAGAGAGAGAGAGTGTGTGTGTGTGTGTGTGTGTGTGTGTGTGTGTGTGTGTGTGTGTGTGTGTGTGTGTGTGTGTGTGTGTGGATAATAGATAGTCACGAAGCCAGTAATGACAGAGCTGTAGCATATCTCCATCTATCTATCTATCTATCTCTTTATTTATCTATCTATCTATCTACCACAACCAACATTATGTCTGTGGATCTGGATGGCAAGATTTGCAACCGATTTGGAAAGTTTGTAACACCGCACTTCCTCTGATTTCCTCCATACACAAAACAGCTATTATCTTAATCAACCAGCGTGTAAGATCGGTATGGGATATCCTGGCCAAGAGAATCACATGCATATATTAATGTCATGAGCTACGTAAAAAAAATAAAAAAATAAAAAAAAATAAAAAAAAAAATATATATATACAGTATATATATATATATATATATATATATATATATATATATATATATATATATATATATATATATATATAAAATTGCACACCATAATTTTGTAAACTTTGTTTACAGTCTTACATTTAAAATGGCCAAAATTTCACAAATAATAGTATCATGTATAAATGAAATTCTTGGAAGGTATACAAAGACGTCTGTGACGCATACAAAACATTGGGTACCGACTATAGTGTACCTGTGATTACCGGTGTTCCTGCATGTCACCTCCTGCCCCGTCCGTGTGTACTAGGCCAAATGAGTGACCCCAAACACCAAGTAACAATCAATTGGAACATGGGATTCAACAAATGCCAGACCCGAGACCTTTTACAGTTCATGTCAGAGCCCAAAGCCTCCATCAAACACAAAATACCAGACTGAATGTTTTTCTACAATGCATAATGTCACGGGAACGAGTATCATTCAATTGCAAAATAGTATCCAAAAAATAGCAGACTATTTTGGTATGTGCTGGTCAAATACCTGTTGTCACAATCTCAAGTATCAATCAATAAATACCTGTTGTCACAACCTCAAGTATCAATCAATAAATACCTGTTGTCACAACCTCAAGTATCAATCAATAAATACCTGTTGTCACAACCTCAAGTATCAATCAATAAATACCTGTTGTCACAACCTCAAGTATCAATCAATAAATACCTGTTGTCACAACCTCAAGTATCAATCAATAAATACTGTTGTCACAACCTCAAGTATCAATCAATAAATACCTGTTGTCACAACCTCAAGTATCAATCAATAAATACCTGTTGTCACAACCTCAAGTATCAATCAATAAATACCTGTTGTCACAACCTCAAGTATCAATCAATAAATACCTGTTGTCACAACCTCAAGTATCAATCAATAAATACCTGTTGTCACAACCTCAAGTATCAATCAATAAATACCTGTTGTCACAACCTCAAGTATCAATCAATAAATTATAGCATGGTATCTGGACAATACTAGCCTTGATTTGTAAATTTAAAGTACCCATATAATATTTTTTTAAGATAGCTTCCTGATCCATTTTAAGTTATTACAGTACATAGCATGCGTTCAATTGAACACTTATTGAAAATATAATATATTAGCTTACATATACCATTCTGAAGACAGGGTGAAATTGTAACTAACTTATGTGTACCAGCTTGGTTTCTGTTACAATCACAACCATGGTAACAGCAACGTGACCTCCTCTGTGAACTGTATTTTGGGTTTCCTCAATTATTACCGAGTCTTATCCGAGTTTCTGTCAAAATAAACAAGTGGAATATCACAAGCCTCTACTTTTTCTTCATGGGCTTGGGTCTTGGTACACTGAACAATGAATCTTTGTTGCTGGGTGATCATACTCCATTTGCAGGGAAAACACGTAACTCGGTGTGTATAATATAATCATTCAATTTTCATGTTGAATATCCGGCAATCGAGCTTACGAAATGTTAGGCCTTCGCTGCATAAATGTCTATAAGGCTTCTTCGAAATTGGCCAAACTTTCGTTATTGTACAGTTTTCACATCATCATCAGATATTTTATGCATTCGCGTTTGTTTCCAGGCTTAATGTACAACAGTGACAATGGTTTATATAGTATAGTCCTACTCATCATTATTTAAAACTATTATTTATTTTCCTTTAAATATTTTCAATATGTTATGGAATACATATCTAGGAGTGTGAGTAACAGAACTGCTAACGCCATCTACAAACTTTACTTAGCATTGGTGAAATGTCATTTGGACTACGCTGTTCAGTTTTGGAATCCTTAGTATATAATAGGATGGATGTTGACTCTCTGGAGGCAGTCAAGCGAAGACTGACGAAAATGATCCACAATATTATAAATTTATTACATGAGGAGAGGCTGAAAATCCTTGGCTTGCATTTATTAGAAACACGAAGATGTAGAGGATATAATTATGATAGAGGTGTTTAAGTGGACGAAAGGTATCAATTCTGGAGATATAAATATGGTACTAAACCATAGTAACTACGTAATAACCCGCTCAAATGGCTTCAAATTGGATAAGTTCCGCTTTAGAAAATATATAGGTAAGCACTGGTTTGGGAACAGAGTTGTAGATGTGTGGAATAGATTGCCTAGTGCAGTGATTAGCTTAGGAATCGTACACAATTTCAGCACGGACTGGATAGACATATGAATAATGTGGGTTGGGTGTGAATGGGGTCTGCCTCGTGTGGTTGGCCTTATGCAGATTTATAATTGCTTATGTTCTTATTACCAAATACTTTAAGCTTAAATATATTCGTTTTTTTAAAGGTTTTACGTAATTATTACATGGCATATTTACAGACATTCAAAATTAATTTTAAAAAGCGCGTGCTCACACACACACACACACACACACACACACACACACACACACACACACACAGACTTTCCATTCATATCACAGACCTCTCCGCCTACCAATCTCTTCCACATCTAAAAACAGGTGTTCAATACTCCAGTGACCTGTTTCTTCCCGATAGGTCACACAAGAGGTCAGAACATGTCAGATAATAGGAGTGCAAAACTGGCAAAGAGGAATTAAATCAAGAGGAAATATAAATGATATGCAGTAAATATTTCAACACGAGCCTGACTTGCCTACAATAAACAATTAACCCCTTGAAGCTCTGACGCGTTTTAGCAGTATATTTTGGCTATCATTAGACGATTTTATGCAGCTTAGGAAGGATCTGTGGGTAATAAAAGGGTAAATACTATCTCAATCAACCTTTTGACTTCCGCATACCGTTACTAATCTGAAAATAAAATCGTCTATTAGTAGCCAGAAAACAGAACAAGAACCCGTATTGGAGCGTGAAAGGGTTAAGTGCAAAATATATAAAACGCTCCACAGTGAAAATGAAAGAAGCATGAACACATCTACCCTCAGCTGGTTGGCACACGGAAAAACATTTAAATGAAAAATGAAAGGAACGTGAGACTATGAGAATTTGACAGCAAGCTAAATTTGTAAATTTTTCGATAGAAAAATTTCTCCGGCGAAGCCGGATTTCTCCATACAATGCTGGCTCGCTATCGCTCGCAAGGAAGAAATTAACACCTGGATGGGGATAAACGTCTTAAAACAGTTGGCTGAATGGGGCCGAATGGATACAAGGCAGAGAAAGGGAGAAACGGACAGAAAAAACCCAAACAAAACAGGTCACCCCCCCCTTAAAACAAGTGCCCTTTCGTTTAGTGTTGTGGAGAACGAGCCTTTGTTCCCTTACACCCCCCCCCCCCCCCCAGGCACAAAGTTCCACCTTAGAGAAAGTCACACGACCATGTTTATAGGCAATTTTTTTTTTAATAAGAATATTGGCCTTCTATTGGTTTGTTAATTTTTGTTTTTAGTTCATAGTTTTAAGGGGGGGTGACCTGTTTTGGTTCTGTCCTGTTCTATGTTTCTCTGGCTTGTATCCATTTGGCCCCATTCAGCCTACTGTTTTAAGACGTTTATCCCCATCCAGGTGTAAAATTTTTACTGGTGAGCGGTAGCGAGCCAGCATATTTTTTATTTTTGTTTGACAGCAGGCTAAATTTGTACATTTTTCGATAGAAAATGTCTTCGGCGAAGCCGATTTCTTCATATAATGCTGGCTCGCTATCGCTCGCCAGGAAGAAATCGACACCTAAATGGGGATAAACGTCTTAAAATAGTTGGCTGAATGGGGCCGAATGGATACAAGCCAGTAAAAAGAGAGAAAAGGACATAAATAACAAAAAGCAGGTCACCCCCCTTTCAAGCAATACTGAGATTGTGCGGGACGAATTTTAGTCCACGAGTATTCCCGTTCTGATGAACTATTGGACTGAATCAGCAACACAGCCGACATATGTGGAAACATGGCATAAACCACTACATATGTGGAAACATGGCATAAACCACTACATATGTGGAAACATGGCATAAACCACTACATATGTGGAAACATGGCATAAACCACTACATATGTGGAAACATGGCATAAACCACTACAAATGTGGAAACATGGCATAAACCACTACATATGTGGAAACATGGCATAAACCACGACATATGTGGAAACATGGCATAAACCACTACATATGTGGAAACATGGCATAAACCACGACATATGTGGAAACATGGCATAAACCACTACATATTTGAAATAATTGAAATTCATTAACGATAACCTCTTCGGTACAATGACCTCCTTTTAATCATATGTTCTGGCTAATATTAGACGATATTTATGCCACTTACTTAATTGAGCTGAAAGGGTTAATGCTAAAAAAAAATACGGCATTCGATTAGAGGACATTGACGCAAGAACCGGTATATATATATATAGTTTAGACTGAGGATGTGAGATATTAGTAACAATATTGACGTGACCAAACATCATACCTCCACAACCCGTATTCCCAATACCCACCCACATGTTATCGGCTCAGTTCCCGGATGAAAGGTTGTCCCGCTCACTGTATTGTAAGGGGTCTGTGGAAGGGGGCTAATGCAAGTGACCCCAAGTGACCTGACCTCTCGGAATACCGGAATGACCCCACCACTACTTTCACCGGGGACCATGTTTTTCATGTCTCTCGAGAGCTTTGCATTCGCGAATTCCAGGATTTGATGCAATGCTTTAAGGAGTCAACATTCACACCACATACCGTAGTCTGGAACACACTGGTTATGTACGGTAAAGGCTCATCATTAAGGAGTCAACATTCACACCACATACCGTAGTCTGGAACACTCTAGTTATGTACGGTACAGGTTCATCGTTAAGGAGTCAACATTCACACCACATACCATAGTCTGGAACACACTGGTTATGTACGGTACAGGTTCATCGTTAATGAGTCAACATTCACACCACATAC